>JANHGB010020444.1:0-33106 GCA_026283785.1 Coracopsis vasa
AAGGAATTGTGCTTGCAGCTCCGTAGGCTGTTTTGCATTAAAATGCCACAGAGCAGTCCTTCCAGAGGCTGACTGATACAATTCCTCACAGTGCAATGAGCTTAGGTATCAGTGAAAACAACAACTACAACAAAAGAGGTGATGTTAATGCTTTCTTTTGAGATCAGGCATCTCCTGAATGGCTTTATAAATTGTTATATTACTTGGAATGCTCTTGCAAGTTCTGTTTAACATTTTTCTCACTTTCATTTCTACTAGTAGTATTATCACTTCCAGTTTGCACTGAAATTGGGACATTAGAAGTATTCTGGAACATACACTTTTAAGAAAATAAATAATGCAAATAGAAAATTTGAGGAAGAAGTAATTAAGCTCGAGCAAAACCAACAAAGACCCAAATTCAGTAAAGCATCAGCATCTGTGCTCAACAGCTTAACTTTGTTCATGTAAAAACCTGTGATTTAGGAATCAAATTCCTGAAATGAAGCTTCAGTGTAACTGCTTTTCTGAACTGGGACCTTATTTATAACAAAAGCATGTACTAAACAGCACTGCAGAGACACTTACATGTTCTAAACTATGTGTCAGGTATGTTACACTAAGAAAGCTTCTAATATGGACTGACTGCAATAGACATCACTAAAAATCATTTGCTGCTTTCAAGGTATGTTCCTAAAGACCAAAAATGAGAAAAATGTCATGTTTTTAAACTTTATCCTATGATGTTACTTGAACCTGAAAACACTTTGGGGGTAAAGTCAAAGAAAAAGAAAAGTTGAGGAATTAAAACAAGCTTGAGTTTGCCAGATAAATGCAATGCATTGCACACAAATCTCCCAGTTTAGGGAGCCACTGAATACAGGTTTCACCTGCCAAAATGCTTCCCCAGTTCCAGAACTGCTCTTCCCAGCTGAACCTTTACTGGAAGCTTTTACAGCAGGACCTTCTACATTGTTGTGACAAAAATAAATGTAGCCCATTAACTGTGACACTGCTGTAATTAACCTGCTAACTTAGAAGTCCTCTCAACAACCAGGTTCCATAAATATTAAAACCCAAGACCTCAAAGGCATAGATGGATTCAGAGCAGAACCTGATTCTAGGCACAGTCATGTAAATCCAGAGAAATTCTAATGTCTGAGTGAATCAGTCCATATTTGCATATGAGCAATCACATCTGAAAGGGGCACCAGCTGTGCCAACAGGGTAGTAGGAAAGATAAAGGTAGAAAGACAATGTAAACACAAGGAGCTAAACTCTACCTTACCCGCCTATACTGTTGTGTTCGTAGGAGGGGAAAGAGGTACTACACACTTGTGCAGAGTGGGACAGGTCTCCAGTCCAAGCCCCACAGTGTGACTTGAAGGCTAAAGCACCTGAAGGTTAAAGAACCTGACAGTGCACGTGTGGCAGTGAGCTGCAAGAACTGTCTGAAGCATAGGCTGCCATCACGCTAGAGATAGAAGCAAAGCACACTGAGGTCTGAATGGCCCTCTGCCTGAAGTGCAAATACCTGCCCTGGCTGATAGTATTCATAATGAAACAGATTCACTGAGAGACATCTCTGCATCCCAGCATTATGGAATGCAGGAGAATATTTTGGTCCTGTATATGGTATCAACTGAATTGGCATCAGTGAATCTTTTGCTGGGTGCTACTGCGATGGTTAGATAAGTAGTAAAAACACTGCTAAAAAGGATGAATGCTTATGCTGCCAATTTTCAAGGCACAAAAGATTCTTAAACCAATTCAGGCTAAATACCGATTCAAAAGAAAACAAAAATACTGTTTCAGCAACAACTTCTAATGACCTATAATTAACTTCCCTGTAAAGGTGACGTAAGTCAAGCAACTAGAATTCACATGTGAAAACCTAAAGCAAATCTAGTTACACAGACAACCTGAAGAGCAATCACATGGAATGACAGAGGCAAACATGCTAGGAACATGTACGCTTCAGATATATTTGTTACAGGTGTGATGCTGAATCAGGATTAATTCCATTAGTATTGATTTTATACTGATATATCTCTTGGATTAATCCATTGGGGAAAGAGGCTCAGAGTTGCCTTTAGGGTTCACCAGAACAAAAATGATTCCTCATTAATATATCCTACTGTATATGAATTGGTAGGGTTTTTTTAACCTCTTCATTTTCAATAATATACATTGCATCTATAGTTGTGATTTCCTTTCATATATCCAACTGAAAAGAAAAAGAATTAAAACATAAAAATGTTACAAAATTAATTTGTTTTCAAAAGTAATATGGTCACAAAAGCGAACTGGTGCACATGAGCCCCAGAACATACAAAAGACCCAATTCTCTAAACATCGTTGTTACAACAGAATAACCAAGGTCTGATGTCTGTGGTTCTTCATGCAGCTTTTGCAGCTCTTCACACAATGTAGAAACGCAGTGTACTGGTTTCTCCCCAAACTCCTTCAGTCGTATTCTAGGTCCATTTGAATCCCTCTCTCTTGCAAAGTCAACATCTGGTGAAAGCAACTTGTCTTGCCATTCTGCCAAATGTCAACTGACACTTTGCCAGGAGGCACCACCTCTTCTTATCTGGGTGTTGTCAATAGTCTTTTCGACTGAAACAAGCTGGGTGGTTTTATAAGCCTGGCTGCTCATCAAGGCTGCTTATGGTGTAGATGAGGCATGATACTTCACAAATGCAATTGCTGCCAGCTCTTTGCAGAACTCTTCCAGCACAATCACGCCCTCTAGTAACGTCATGTGGTCAATGCTGAGGAAGGGAAAACAGCAGAGAATCAGGACTGCAACCCAAAAAACCCAGCCATGGCTCTTGGACAATATACAACATTTACTCACATGGGCCCTTCTGGCTCCAAGCCCAGCAGGCGTTTTCTGACCAGCAGAAGTTTGGGAGTGAAATCTGGGATGCGCTGGATTCTAACCATGAGGTCCCCGACGACCTGTAAAGCACAATGGCATCAACACACAAAGTTAACACCTTTGCAGAGTGTCTGGCAGCAAGGTTAAATGAACCTTCAGTGCCCAGAACGCAGCCTCACTTCAGCATCCTCACAAAACAACATGCCCCCAAAAGGGGGGTGGTGGTGCAGAAAGTAGAGATATCAAAGGACAAGAACTCCTGAGCCTTACCTGCCGTAGCTACAAATGGTATTACTTATTCTAATTAATGATTAATTTGTCTTAGTAAATGTTGATACAGGCAATTGAAGAGAAAATTCCTGGATTTAGGGAAAGCACAAGAGGAGAGAGTGAAGATTCTATTTTGAAATGGGGAGGGCTGCAGGGGAAAAAGGGAGCTAAGCCCCCTGTAAGTATCGGCCAAGCATCATTAACAGGCTCCCAAACAGCTTAATAACAGCTGGTGCGTGGGACAGGCGAAGGATCTCTGACTGAGGAGACTGCAGTGTGACAGGCACTCAGCCAGCACTTCGAGGATGCAGGTCTGGCAGGAAGAGATGGAATCAGAGAGGGAAAGGAAGGGGATTTTGATAAATCCAGGACATTGCTGTCAAGAACAGTCTTCATCAGAGAAAATAATAGAGGATGAGCAGGGATATTCATTCAAGCACAGGATATTCAGGAGTGTCATTTGCTTGTGTGTGTAGTATCAAAACCACCTCTTTCCCCTCCAGGTGCAAACCTGTACTTGGCCTGTTCCCAAAGCACTACCTGATGTTGCCTGCAAGTGACAACAATGTGACCTAGTCCAGTTTAAAGCAACATCATTGCCAGGGGGGATACTCTGCACAATGGAACTAAGCAAACAAACAATTCTGAAGACATAGAATCATAGAATGGTTTGGGTTGGAAAGGACCTTAAGATCATGCAGTTCGAACGCCCCTGACATGAGGACACAGAAATATTCCAATGTTTTTGGTAGAAAGTCCAATATCTTGATTCAAATCAAGAACATAAGTATCTGCTTTCAGTGAGAAGCCATTTGCCAACTTAAACTGCCCAGCAACTACTATCACTAAGCACAAAACTAATAAATACATCAATGCTGTATAGCCATATGTAGGTATTAACTGTGTGTTTACTCACCCTGACAATAACAGAGAAGAGAGACCTGCAGCCAGAAGCTAGGTTTACATAGGGATCCAAAAGGTATTCATGGATATGAGGATGGGGAAACAAGGCCAGTTTGGACAACACTGAAGTAACTTGTAAATTTACATCATAGGGCTGCAATAAAACAGGAAAACACAGAGCTCAGTTATTTTCATGCTGGCTTCTTTTCATCCAGCCAGTGTTTGTTTAACTACAAGAACTTTATATACAGGGTTATGAATAAAGATGAAAAAACAGATTAGAAGTCAGGCCCAAACCCTCTGCTTTCTACAATAAGAATGATGTGAATATGACAGTTCGATAGGAGATGTTATTATCTGTTTAATTGCTAGAATCATTTGAAGCTTTTGCACACTTGTTTACTGTAGGATAAATCCTTTTCCTGTAAAACATTTCTTCAGCTCAGTAGCTAAACAAATAGCATAGAATCAGCCTAGATTAAACATCTGCTTGCTTCTCCTGGAAAATACACTGTAAAGTATATAAGCGCAGGAAATGAGAGAGACAAATCCATGTTTACAGCTAATATGGTATTTCTCTTCCTCTACTTTATCTTCAAAAGAACCATTGCAGAAAGCCCAGTCATCTTGTGGCAGCATGCTATGCGAGATGAGACAGTCCTAGACTGGGAAGGTAGCATGGAATTCTAACTCCTTTCCCCAAATCAGCCAAATGGAAGAGGCAACACTGTCGGATGCCGGAAGACACTCATCAGTCATATGGAAAAAATAGTACCTAACTTTCCAGGAAAAAAAATAGAGTGCCTGGCTTATAGGATTCATCACTCCAGTGAGAACCTCATTTCCATGAAAGCAAGTATTTTCACCATGGCTTCTTTATGTTCCAAGTACTTTTTTTCCATCTTTGATTTTCTCATCACAGTGAAAACAGGTTGACATTTCAATTCAGCCCAGCTCTGAAAACTAGTGGCATTTCCTTCCATCTCTTCAGTGGTGGAACAGACTACGCTGACAAGAGATGGACAGACATTCCCTTGGTACACCCCTATGCCAGTCTGAAGATGTTACCAAACACACATAGTTTAATTTAACCTTGTTGATTTTACCTGAATCAGATTACAGGGCCCTCATTCAATCTCTCTAACTGCATATTGGCAGTAACATCCTCAGCAGCATAATCACATCTAGCAGAGGATGATTTCATGGCCTCAAATTATCATCTTTATGCTCCCAAGTTAGCATCCTATTGCAGAATCAGAGAACAGATTCTTTCCTTCCAAACTCTGTAAGGTTTGGAAGAATTCAGCTTCAGATTAGGACAGATATATTTAGATATGTCTAGATGTCTAAGCTCTCATTAGCCTACTCAACAGAGACCTTGATAACACTTGCCTACACACCAGCACCTCGTGCAATCTCAGATGCTCAGGGGTATCTGCTGGTCTCTTGGCAGTTCCAACAGAGGGTGGATGCTGCGAGATCCGTGTTATAACCAGAAGCCTATGGGAATATCTTGGGTATCACAAAAATGGCAACAGATAACTCAGTTCAGGTACTCAAGTTGAGCCTTCAGTCAATGAAGTCAAGGAAGCTGAAAGAGACACCTACTTGCTCTTCAGTCTAAAAGCTCCAGAGCCTTCCAGAGCTGTTCTGACAAGACTTCCACTGACTAGATGTGGGCACATAACTAATACCTAGGTTCCTTATTCCTCATTCATTACCACACACTGCTGCATTGCAATGGGAGTTGTCTTACAGATCTTTTGAAGTGAAAGTACCTGTTTCTCCCAGTCAGTGGCAGTTATTTCTGTACTTGATATTCAAGCAATAGATTCATCCCAACCTTCTAACAAGTGAAGCTTTCAGACCCTGGACCAGAGACGTTATAGGTAAAAGAGATCACTGCATTTTGAGTTACTGTGGAAAACTTACTCTGCAGACAGAAATACAAATTCCTTCCAAAAATCCATTCCACTGCCTACCTAGCTGAAATGAAGAAGATCTTTAGAGCTGTCTGAGTCAGTCAATTCATTAGGAAGCTTTGAAGCCATGAGCATTATCTGGCGTTCACAAGAAGAGAAGGAAACCAAGTCGTAACACGTGCTACATTGTTCAGACAGATTGCTGTTTGCGATTTGAGCATTAAGGAAAGCTGCTTCTTCCTATGGAGCTTTTATTTCTGCCCATATGTCAGCAGACTCAGTAAGGCAGCTTTACTACCAGGTAACATGCTAAAAAATTTATAACTAAAAAAGTTAAAACCAGCAAAATTTGCAGTTCAGGAAATTCTTACAAACTTCTTAGGAAACAATCGCTTCCATGGAAATGTGGAATACTAACAGGAGGAAGAAGTTACTATCTGGCAGATGGGGTAATGGATTTGAACAGCGTTGAAACAAGTTACTTTACCATCTTCTGTCAGAAACTAAGTTAATGATACCTACCACCTCTGCAAAGGTTTCTGATATCTACTGAGAAAACCCGGTAATACCACAAGAACTACCTATAGTATTGTAACAAAGAAGAACAGACATCGAACACAAGCTGTTAGTAGCACTGTGTCCCCACTAAAGGCTTTTCAACATTTTTCACTTTGGACATTAGCACCCATTATATCAGAATTGCCATTGACAGGATCCAGGTTTTGCTGTTTTGTAATGTTTTGTTTTTCCCTATGTGATTTATGTGTTTCACTGTGAATAACCCCTAGGAATTTCAGGGGCTTGGTACGATACAGTAAGAATTTATCCCTTCTGATTCAAGCAGTGTATTTTAATTCTTCTGGTGTCAAGAACCATTTTTGACACCACCGATCGTACCATTTTGCTTGACTAACCCAAATGTGTGTCATGCTGACAGGTAGTATATCAAACTGGGGACTGTGCTTCCATGCCAGATGCTACTTTTGTTGTAATCATACAAACCTGACACTACAGAAGTTATAGAAAGTAAAGATCTTTCAAGTTACAACTTCTGGGTCATTGCTCAGACAAGGTTTTCATATCCATGAGGCTTGTTTTTCCTAAACACTCACAGAGCTTACCTAGACGCTACTACTGGCTTCCTGACCTGTCTCTTGTTTCTGGTCAATGAAACGTTTGGTATCAAAATAGTGGCTAACAAAGATACGAGAGTTTTTGTGCACTACTTCTATTAAATTGACAATACTGATCACTACAGCATCCTGCAGTCTACAGAGACCTGCATCAAGGACATGGGACATTACACAATAATATGATGCTGTAATAGACACTGCAGTAATGAAACTTCATGGGACCTTATGGTGATTGCCCCTTAGTATCTGATGATAGTTAAATACTGGTGGAAGTATCAGAAATTGAATTAATAACCTGCTTTTCCTTACCTGATCAAGAATCCTGCCCATTCTTTCAAACAGGACTTTCAAAAAGTGTCCTTCAAAAAATGATGCTTCTAAATTGCACTTTTCCAAAGGTCTGGGAGATCCAGGCCACTCCCACCGTAAACAGATGACACAATAATCCCGGAACTAGAAAAATAGAGTGAGGAAAACAAGACTTAAGCCTCCATAGAAATCATTTCATTTCCCTTTAATATTCCATACACCTTAAAACCTTAATCTGTAGCTAAATGATAAATGTAAGCTCAAAAAGAACAGTCATTCTAAAGTAAACACTGTCAGTTTCCATGCAGGCACCTCATTTTCTTCTTGACATTCATGCTATTAGGGTGGTTTCAGAAACAATGACTGAAGAAGAGAGCTTTCAAAAAGCAGCTGGGGCCAAAACACAAAGCAAAGCCAACAATACACATCCTGATCAGGGTTCCTCTAAAGCAGGAAGTACATTCATATACATTCTTGTTGACATTACGTTACCACACTTTCACTGAATTACATGTAGCGTATCTTGCTATCCAGTCTATATTGCTCCCTAATTCCCAGGACAGGAAAGGCACGTATATATGCAGGAGCTACAGATGAAAAGTACTTCAGGGCTTCCTCTTCCCTCTGTTTCCAATTACCCACAACAGTCCTTCCCAATGTCTGTCTCTGATTTGCTATGGGCTGCCTGATGTCTCCCTTTCAAGGAATTACACCTTGAAAGGAGCATAGGTCATAGCAGTGAAAATAAGGAACACAGGAATAAACAGTAGCAAAAGAGAGACAAAACAGACTCAGCAGTTCTTCACTGCTTATATCTTACCTACTTGTGCAGGCTCCCAGGAATAGAAATATGGAAGCAGAACAGCTATTTGGATGTAATAACAGCAATAGGCAGGGCTATTCTTAGGGGGGAAATATTTTATGAGTAGCCATAGCATTGTCAGGAAGTGACAGAAAGCAATTCTGTTCTCTAATAACTCCCAGAATACTCTTTTTCCCAAGACATGAAAGAAATACAAAGATGATATGTGTTTTCTGGCATCCAAGAATAGAACATAGGGGAATTTTACATCAACCTTTTACTTATTCTCCCTTTCTTTTCAGGGGAGACCACAGATAAAACAATATCATCAATACAGAAGTCCAAGCTTCCCATCTTAAACTGCTGATATCATAATCCAGGGGTTATGGAACTTTTGAATTACCTACTAACATAGTTCCCCCAATTACTCCACTCCTTTGCATTAATTTTTCTATTCTAGAAGATTCATAGGGCTTCAATAAACTGCAAATGGACAGTTTACTGTCTTCTAACCAAGGAAACTTTAGATTATGTTGGTAAAAACAAACCCCACATTTATTTCCAACCAGTCAATCATAAAGCTTTCCCTACCTACCAAAACTCCCAACTTCAAACCTGAATGCCTTAGGCTGCACACTCCCTGTGATGAGCCTTTATTTTTAAAGTCCCAGATTGCATAACTCCTATGCAGCATTTTAATTTCCCTTTAGTCCTTTCAAACAGCTTGGCAGGCAATTCTCCAAGAGAATGCAGATAAAGGCAAAAGCAAATTAAGAATCTATCTGCAGTTCAGATTTTCTCTCAGTGTGTTTGTTATATGAATATTAATGCATTTAATGTCATCCATTATTCCCACTAGAGTAATACAAGGTGGATTCACCATCAAAAGATCTCTCAAGGTAAGTCTTCATTAGAAAATAAAAATTGCAGTTTCCCATCTTCCATTACCAAAGAAGCATTTAGTAGGGCTATTTATAGAACCATCTGGATATTCTCATAAGAGCTTCAAACTCTCAAGGACTAAGGAAGACTTTACTGACTTACTTGTCTGTGTGCATCTCTGAGGTAAGTATCATAACCTGTACCCTCCACGTGGTATGACGACTTAGCTTCATCGGGTACGAGACAGAGGAAACTAAAGAGAAAAGAAGTACATTAATGATTATCTATAATCCACAGAGCACCAGATCAATACTTTCTCATCACCTGTGACAGTCTACATAACACTGAATTGTCTGGCCAATTAATCCGCCGTTTCTGCCATAACTTTATGTGAAGAACAGAGAACACAAAATCTATTGAAGCACGTCTCTTCTAACTGCTGTTTGTAATAACAAGATGCCTACTCAGAACTTTTTTATCTAACACTAGAGGTAAAACCTCAGTGGAAGCATTTTATGAGAACCAGCAGATAGAATGGAGATGAAAAGGAATATTCATAACCAGGTCAAGTATTTGCTAAAGGTCAGACTCCATCTTACAAGAGCATAAGGAAAACGTACTGGGGAATAAATGAGCCAAAAAAGGAGAATTACAGTTAAAATTCTTCTTAACCTACTGCATAGGCAGATTTATTTACCACAGTTAGTTGGTGGAACATGTAAGAATGCACAGGACTATTTGAATATAAATGTCCCAGTTACAAATAGCTTTTGCCAGGTATGCAGCACAAATACTCTATGTCCTTATTACTTCACCAATATCTGACCTAAAAAGCATCAGGAAATTCTGAATCTTAGAGGGAAGCTGTCTTTGAAACATAAATAAAACCCCTAAAATTTCTGGACAGCAAAATAAAACTCAGTCTTTGCACCCTGTTTCCAAACTTCAGCTTTCCCCACACCCAAAGAACTGCTGGAGGCTCCTGTAGGATTTATATCCAGAAATATGTGGGAGATGACTTTTAGTATGGAGTTCATCTTAGCTGAAAAAATACAAATTGGCAAAACACTGCAACTCCTGAAAACATTTCTGTTCAGTGATGGAGACTGCAGGAGGTGAATTTAGGAAAGCGTTCTTTATGTCTTTGCTCCAAACCGTGTCCACCATCAACTATATATAGCAGTACTAGGGGAAAGAGGGCAAGAAGTGATAATGCCATTCCATGCTGACTGTCCTTGGGCTGTTTTCCTCTGGCTAACACCTTTGATTATTTCTGGATAAGTAGATAGGTCAGCACTGAAATACCAGTGCTGCTTTGCTACTGTGTATTAACAGAGCAAACAGCAGTTGTCCTAATACTAGCTGCTAAAAGAATTACCATCACTAAGTTGCTTAGAGCAGAGCCTGTCCTCGTTGCGATATCCAATTTGCAGTATGTCTAACACGCATAAAGGTATGTTACAGGTGACAAGAGGTGCCCCTTGATTTTAAGGGAACAGAGAGTATCTCCAGCATGGCAATTATTTGCTTATATGTATCTATATGTTCAAAGAGCTTTAGGAAATTTGAGGGTTTTTGCCCCCTAAGGAATTTACTGCAAGACTCCCCAGGAAGGCCAAGTCCTGTAACAGCAGTTTAAGCATAGCAAATATGTTTGAGAAAGGAAAGTTTTATACTCAGTGAGGCTTTCATCACGAATTCTGAGTATTCAACTACACTATTAGCTGGAAAGTTATTCTATTTTTCTCATTTATGTTGAATTATTTTTACTTATTGTAAGCTCTAATCTTTCAGGAGTAGCTTTCTGATAAAATGCCACATAATTTCCTCTGTGGAGTCATTTTACCAGCTGGCAGAGAATAACATCCATTACAGAGTACATTTAATTTGCACAGTGTGTGCAGACACCCACACATCCAGAGAGTTCTTTAAGTGTCTGTTTCTTACCTATTTACAATTTTATGAACTTCAGTCTTCCCATCATTTTTCTGATGTTCTGGACTGACAGGTGGAGAAGGACTGAGCCACTCCTGAGTTGACAACGTGTTATCTGGAGACAGGTCAGTAAATAACGGATCTTCCTCTAGGTCTCTGTGAGATTGTATTAGACAAAACCATTCATAGAATGTTATGGGAGGCAGGAAAATCTCTGGGTCAAAAGGCATGACTTCTATTCCAATTCTCTGAACAACTAGGGTGTTTTCCAGAACAGTATCATATGCACATCTTTTCACCTAATTAATATCCAGAAATACCAACCTTTATAAATACCCAACAAACTTTTTGTTCTGAAGAAAAATCATAAATTCCTGATCTGAACAACAGATTAAACATTTCTGACTCATACAAAATCAGTGCATGAAATCACTTACATTCTTTAGCTACATTTTTTACATGTGAGAGAGGTACTTCAGGAAATCATTACATTACTTTAGATTACTCAGAAATATCTAAGGTAAGGTGCCTAAAATGGCTGGTGTAACCAGTTTTTACACCCCCCCATCAGTAAAAAAGGAGTTACAAGAGTTATGTAGGATATATAAAAGGATTTTATGTAAAGCATCCCAGAAAAGTTCTTCCATCAGAATGATTCCAGAACATAAATGTAAGCAAGACACCTAAGTGACTGACTTCAAGAATAGTCTAATTGAAAACAACACAGCATACATAGACCTAAGCTAGGTAGATGCATAAGTAAGTTGATATATGGAGACCCTTGAGTGCCTGTTTTTCTGGAAAGTTCTTTTCTGTTACTGTTCTAAAAACCTCCATAAGCTGCTGATACAATAATTTCTGCATCATTTTATGGATATGGGTTAATACACAGAGCACTTGAAGTGCTGTCTACACTCACTTTCCATTCAATTACCACTGCTTTGTTCTAAAAATAAGGATCCAAGTTAGCTGTTGTGAAAACTTCCCTTAAAAAAGAAACTTACACTGCTCCTGCAATCTGTCCATTCTCTACCACGTCTTTATCTTCTTGACAGAAAGGCTTGTATTCTGTATAGTTTCTTTCTTCTAAATTTCTCAGAACCAAATTATAAAGAATGTGCTCATTGGGTTTTTGCAAAAGGTGCTCAAACATTCGTAAAGTCATTATGCTGATCTGCAACATAAAAAGTGACAACTCAGTAAACTGATGCACCGCTGCCTTACATGTTTTGCTGGTTTGTACATTCTAGAACACTGCATTTAGTTATTTATGTTATGGAAGGAAGCAAAAATCCAAACAAAAATGAGGAAATTGTTATGCTGGATGTGGTATAAACATGGATGAACTCACACACATCTGAAAATCACTATGTGGATGTACTTTATTCCAGTAAAACAAAACCTGTTCTAAAATCTGCCAAAATAACAATACAAAGCACATACGGAGAAGTTATAACTTAGCTTTTCATATTACAATCAAACCCATGCTAGAAGACCATGATCATTGTGAAATACAGAACAGGACTTAAAGTTAGTAATAAATATGCAGAATAAACCAAAGTCATAGTGGAATATTGTGACTAAAACTACAGGCTAAGATTTTTACATGGAGATATGTAGGCTTTTAAAAGGAGACTGACTTTAAGCAATACAGAGACAGTTTATAAAGAGAGCTTTGGAGCGCTTAGCTTTGCAAAGATCAACTCATTTATACACGTAACTCATTCTGACAGGGTGAGCAGGTAAAAATACTGAAAACCTGGTGTATGTGAAGGCATAGATCTGTACTTCAGGCAAGCTTGGCTTTTATTTGAAAAGTAGAGGGTGGAGGTTGCTCCATGTTAAAAGCAAATCAAGCAGGTCCTGAGGAGGGATTTTAATGAAGTAAATGATTTTAACAACGTTTACTGTGTGTAAAGTGCTTAAATATTATCTTTTAACTGGCATTGTGTATATTCTGACCACACTTACTTTAGATAGAAAAGAAGTTTTTAACTATAGCTTATGCGATGACATGACAGAATTGACACAACATGGGAAACAGCAGCGATAAAACATATAATTAAAATGCAATTACAGATACCAATTTTGCCCTACCTTATATGTGAGCAAGCCTAACTAGATATACACAGGGAGCAAGCAAATTTAGCAAAGAATCTTTATTAATGGGAACAATGCGCTAGCTGAAGGAAACAGCTTGATTTTCATTTGCTAAAGGGAATCTGTAGGGCTGGCAGTCCGAACTCTTTCCCTTGTCAAAAGAAGTTTGCTATCACAAATATAAGCAGTCCTCACAATGGTGTTTTAATAGCCCCTACACAAGACAGAACTAGCTGGCAGACATTCTGATACCATTATCACTTCTCACCTCGTCAGATATATGATCACAGTGTTCGATTAACCTGTGTCGCAACGGATGTCTGTTGATGTCTGTCAAAGTTTCTGGCTCTCTGTGTTCTCCAAGTATAAAATAAACTGTTTCCTGCAGCAGGACATCTGAAGTTACCTGACGAACAATGCGATGCAATAGCGCAGTTGATGTGAGGATTCCGATCTCTGACCTGTTTGAACAAAAAATTTCATGTCAGATATGTCAAGGCCAGGTTGGACAAGGCTTGGAGCAACCTGGTCTAGTGGAAGGTGTCACTACCCATGGCAGGAAGGTTGGAACTGGATGAGCTTTAAGGTCCCTTCCAACCCAAACCATTCTGTGATTCTATCAATCTATGTAGTAGATTTCAGCAGAAAAAAAACCCATCTTGATTCAGATCCTGTTCTGCTGTGTCTCGCAGGATGCTACTCACGTTTGCATCAGCTGGGGTTCCATAACATCAATGAAAAATCGTTCCCGCACAGCTTTTGCCATAGCAACAGCAGCAGTCTGAAACAAAAGTACAAAATGGTACGTCTCAAACTCAAAAGCTCAGAAACAACTGGGACTACTTATTTGCTGAATGTATTTGTATCATCGGTAAACATTTCAAACCTTTTGTGCTTCTTTGATGAGTTGATCACAGTAGTCAAACCATGAAAGAAATGAAATCAACGCTCTTTTCCCTGGAAAAGCAGATGCATCTTCTTTGTGGCTATAGGAATCCAAACTAGAGAACACAGGGAAAAATACTTATTTAGTCTACAAGTAACTGAAGAATCTTGGACTTCATTCTTATTGAACTTAACAGAATAGTTAATGATCTATTGCAATGAAATCAACATTAAAATAGCTTGTCTGACAGTCTACTAATCTGGCAGTGCTATCTATCATTCAGTGGCACGCTAAAGGGTACATAGTACACACAGCAGCAGAACTGTGGTTACGTTATTTCTTGCATCTGAAGGAAAACTGATCACTTAGTCTGTTCTTACAGGAAACACAGAATACAGAAACTGAATCAATAACTCCTTTAGCCAGAGAACCATAAAATTAAGTCAATTGCTCTTCCCTATTCTCTAAGCAACCTCAATCAAGTCCAGCAAAACCACACAGAGCATGCCTGAACACATCTCAATTTAAAGGCTCTAAGGAATAACAAATCCAACATTTTCTTTGGTAAAGTCTGATAAAGTTCTGGGTCTTTTCCCCTTCTAACTTCAAACTTCAACCACCAGAAATTTTGGCTTGGTTTTCCAAATACCTACTCTTTGTCTCAGTACTAACAGATCACGAGCAATTCGTAACAAGGAAGGGAGAGTGAGGAAAAGGAATATTTTGAGAATCTAACACGCAAGCACAATCAGGATAACAGGCCTTTATCTTCTGCTTCATGCTGATGAGTTATGCAGTAACACTTTCCTTCTTCTTTTTTACTGCAAACATTTTGCAACAATAGCCTGTTATCAAATACACCCTTCCTCCTGCAGCGGCTTACAGTGCTGTGCACAGGGAAAAGTTTGCTTCCTAAATCCTTGACACCCGAACAAGACAATACTCTGTACCTGATACTACACCTACACTACCACTAACGTAATCCAGTGGAAAAACTTGCCCCCTGAGGAATCTCTGCAAGGGACTGGCAGTTAAACCTGGCCCCGTGTTAGAATCACATGTACACTGGACACGCAAAGTCATAGTGCTATGCTGCAGCTGGTATCTCAGCTCTGCTCTTGAGACTTCAGTATTTTGGGGTGAGTATTTTATACAACTTATTTACCTATAGAAAATTAGTTTCAGGGAGGGCTGTAAAGTCACTAAAGTAAAATTCTTACCCCCAGTTAATTGCCTCCACTGTCTCAATGTCTAAGGGATCCAGCGACTGAGGCAGGGCTTTGTAGAGGGTGGCCAGCCTGTCTGTCAACAGTTCGCATAAACAAGTGCTTTGAGTCAGGCACTTGGCAGCTGCTGGTTCTGGCAAACTCACCAAAAGCATGAGGCCCTCACAGGCCTTTACTGCTATCCGGCCGTCCTGGCAGAAAGGCATGGAAGAATTAATCAGAGGGTGAATGAAGCTCGCTTGAAATCAAGAAGCAAACATCTCCCAAATAAACCCTGTCCGTCCTCCAACCAGTGAATGAATGCATTTATCTTTGTTGCCTTTTCAGTCATTGAAACTTAGTTCTAGCGAATCTGCATGGCACAAAATAAAGAATCTCACCTAAATCCATGTCAAATACTAAGAATGCAACTGCAACCATCAGGTTGACAGAACTAGTGCTGTAGGTCAGCTTAAGACCAAGACATTATACAACAGAAACTCTCAATTAACAATAATGAGGTACAGCAGTAGATTTGATTTCCTGCTTTCAGTGCTGCTGTGGCAATTACAGGCTTACCCAACCCACCTCTAAGTTTTCTGAAGGAATCTGAGGATGAATTCAAGGCTGGAGCTGGGTAAGACATACAGCAGTTGTCTTTAAAAGAAATCAAACCTCTAGAAATAGCCCAGTGCCTTTATAAAAAATGTGTGTTAGGACAGTACAGTTCAAAGTAGTTTTTTAAGTACTCTTTTGTGGTTTATTTAACCTAACCATCCTCCTATGTAGCTTGTTTGTGAAACATGCAGCATTCTATACAAATTGCTCAAAACACATATTACCATTAATAAACTTTAGTATTATTTTCTAAAAATAGTATTTTTACTTTGGTCTGAATTGGCAAAGAAAATTGCCAATTTACAACTGCCTGCAAAACAAATCTCGTTTTACTTTTTGTATTTAAAACACAGTGTGTGCATACATGTATATTCAGTCCCTCTGCCCACTTCACACAGCATCTGAACTACTTCATTTTACCACATTAAATAGAACAAAACCCAAACAACTCACAGGACTTTTAGTGAGGTTTAGTAGAGAATTCACTAAATTATAGTCTTGATTTGGACCAACAGTGGAAGACTCGGGTGATGATGCGACATTTAGTTCATCCAGACTGAAAGAGAGCTCATCTGCCTGTTGTGGGAGATCATCTTCCTTCTCCATCTGCTCCACACCAGCAGCACTGGGCATTTCTTCAGGCTGAATGGGCTGTCCCATGTCCGTTGTCAGAGAGTCTTGTCCTCTTACCATGTCCTCTGTGATTACATCTGCTGATCCTTTGGAAGCCATTGCTTTTAACTTATTCTGCAAGGCATTTGTTTGGAATTACACAGTTGAAATTACTGTTCATCCTGAAGCAGAACTTTACTAAAAGCAATTTTTTAACATCAGCATTTGAAACACTTCTCTACAAGGCTGGATACAGTAACCATGTAGAATGTAGAGGGTTGTGGGTGCATGGGAGTTTCTAAACCTAAACCATTTTTCAATCTGCTTATATTTCTCCTAAGGCCTGTACTATTCTGCTTCAGGGCTTAATATGCCATTTACAAAGAGATGGCATCTTTTTCTCTCCACCACTGAAGGCATATACTCACTTGATTTGATAGAAGTTTTTCATTTACTTTATGATTGCACCTTTAGACCTCAGCACATACTATAAAATATCCCTTTCTAGGTGAATTTATCTAATGTCTGAAACACTATTTCCAGTTGGAGTCATAGAATTAAACTAATTCTAAACTTCTTGAGATTTTATCTTCAACAGGAAAGGGAAATAAAGCTCTTTTATCACGGCAGAGTACTCAAGTTGTGTTTCTTACGAAGAAAAAGTTGAATAGATTGAATGGAGAGAAGATACTGGAAGTTAACACTGGATGCTACAACAGATCACAGACCCTTCCTGGAAGCTACAAAGCATCCCTACTTAGCCTGGAAGAAAGCAACCCATCTTCCCATAAATCTGTCTCCAGCCCATAAAAAGACATTTAAATTTGTGCTCTGTGATACCACAAAGAAACACGCTGCAAGGCAAGAATTCAGTGTCCTTCTGGCATAAGCACAGGTGACTAATACTTTATTAGAACCATAAATTAGACTTCAGCACAAGACAATTTTTCAAGTGAGTACAGCAGTGAGATTATAAATCCAAATGGCTCCCCTTCTTTATGATAACACCAAAATCATTACAAATATATCTCGAACATTAATAATTTAGAAGAGTAACCATTTGGGGTTAATGGCGTTCAGTGCATACAAGCCAGCAGGGACTAACTACATGCCAGTCTCAGGCAGCAAACTTGAGAGCTGCTCTGCATGCTTGCTTGATTGATGTGCATTCACTGTGGAGAATTTGTACTGAATGTTGTGATACACTCCTATAACCAACTCCCTGGAGAGGCAACATGTGGTAAAAGCAGCACACTGCATGCTATAAAGTAAGTATGCTTTTTGAGTACAGTAGAAAAATTACTCCTTCAACACATGCTTTTTTTTTACAGTGTGAAATGCATAAGGCTGCAAAGCAACCCAAATGTGTCTGTGAAGCAAGTTTGTCTATCCCTAAATCTTCTAAAGTGTTCCAGTATGCTCCCATATATTTTAGCAATACACAGGAACATCTGAATCACAATGATGAGCCTTGCACATAAAGCAGAACTAAAGGCTGGAAACGCATTTATAGAATACTTATCTTACACTGGTCTATTACCTCATGTCTGGACTCTTCTGTCATTTGAAAGGCCTTAGTTTAGCTAAGGCATCAATGAGAAGACCTAACACATGTAACTGTATAAATATCCCTCCATAGCTCATTACTTTTACATTGGCAGGTAACAGAGCAGTCTGTACATTGGACAACACACAGGCAGAGTTTTTATGGGTATTTAAGCTTCCAATTGTCTAATCATGCAATTCTGCAGCTTAGCTGCTCACCTGCCTCTTGTAAAGGTGCAAAACAGGATCCTGAATGACCTAATAGAAAAGGTTACATAAAACATATATTCAATGCTTTCTAGACAAAGTACCCCTGAGTTCAACATCAGCACAGAGCAAACAATATATAAACATATTTCTATATTTTCATGGTATGTAACTATCAGAATTTCAACATCTGTGGCAGATGATGCCACGGATAAGTTCAAATAGATTTAAAAAGAACTCTGTGAAAAAATCAAGTGATATCACAGCTAATGAGAATCTCCACTTAATTAATGGTGAGGAACATAAAGCTGGCAATTTGTAGTGATGAAAGTAGAAGTGAATAGTGAAACTAGTGTTCATGTTATATGAAGGTACAGCCTTTTAACAAACCCTGTAACAGAACTTGTTTAAGGTCTCAAGAGAAGCTGAAGCATAGATAATCACAAAACAATCAGTTGCAAGGAGTATCTCATGTAAGGTATGATAAGATGGGGTAACCAAGGAATAAACGAATAAGGGAAAACATGAGGTAACAAGTTTAGCATAAAATGACTGAGATAGAGGTGATAAACATTCCTGTGTATGTTCTTTCTCTCTACACAGGAACAAGGAAAACTCAGTTTAAACAGAATTAGTATATGGATTTTAAAGGTTTAAAACCAGTTCTTATTTCCACAACAGAAGTAACTTGCCCAAGAGATACAGTTATGCCATACAGCTTTAAGCAGTAGAGCTGAAAGATTTTTCTAAATACAAACAGCATTCTGTCAGCAAACTATATCTTATAGAATCATACAAAGGAAATCCTGGGTTTATACACATTCATTTTTTTATGTTCATAAAATACTGATAAAATACATAAAATAAGAAACTGATTAGGCAAAGCCAAAGAAGGCAGCAAAACTAACAGATACAAACAGACTGCTTTGCAGAGATGTATCTGCATTTCAGTTTCTAATTTTTGTGATTTTAGAGATAAATGCCACAGAGAATTCTGTATATTTACCCCTTCACGCATTTGAAGGTTAGATGTAGCTATCAAGTCACAACAACAGCACCTCTAAGAGGCATAGATGTGAACAGAACATTCTATTCTAATAAAGAACAATTCTGCACCCAAATACCTTATCCGGAAAGAACTGTCAGAAGTCGTGAAGGCATATTCCTTAGGCTCTGACATTTAGAATAACGTTGTGAAGGAAACAGGAGCTCCAAGAAATATTCTTCAGCTTGCCTGAACTCTACAGCCAGCATTTTGTGGAACTAGAGATCTCTGAAATTTGGAATCAGCTGGGTTTTCATGTCTGATTTTGAATACTGTAATATTGCTACTTTTGGGAAGAATGCCAGTGCCTGACAAAACACCTGTGGTTCTTATGATTGGGATTCTCAGGTTTGATTTCAAGGGCACAATGACATTAAAAGTAATCCTGGTTTGGACTTACTACCTTATTCTGCGTGTAATACACCTAGTAGTTTGCTTCTGAGTGCTTCTAATGTTAATGTTTAAACACTAACTTGTCAATCCTTACACCATTTCTACAGCTTGCACAACTACAGTGGATACAATGGCAATCAGGGCTGTATTTAGTTAAGGTAAAAATAAATTCAAGATAGATTTTTTACTACTGACTTGTAAGTGATATTCGTATACTCAATGGAAAATAATGTATCTTTGCAGTTTAGCAGCCTCTGCTGTTACAGATCTTGTTTGCAGAAAGCTTGAAAATATTTGTGGAGGACACTTCATCTACATCTCTTCACCTACATATCATATGCTTAATAGATACTGTGTCACTACAGCAAACATCAAAGTGGGAGCAGGAGGCATTTCTAAACAGACTTTTATAAATTAAACTTTTATGTGCTCCTTCTAAATGGGAAAAGAAAGCCAGTCTCGAAATTCTTTCTCCTCCCACTCTGATTTCATCCATGCCACATGTTAAGTTTGAAGAGGGAGTAAAGATATTTGGCTTTCTCACAGATAGAAAATAATGTCATATTGTAGATTGTGAGCTGGCACTGCAGCTAGACCATATGTGCCACTACCAAATAAGGGCCCGATCCTGCAGAACACTTCGCAACTTGCAAAGTGTCAATGCCCCATGCAATCTGTCCCTTAGTCTTTATTGGGCTGAAGACAAAACAACATCAGCAATCAACTGTCTCCCTCACACGGTGATCTACGTTACAATCCATGTCCCTACTCTAAAGATACTTTCACTAAAAAGGCTAAGGACCTCAGGCAGGTGTATTAGTGAGCCCTGAATGAAATTCTAGTAAAAATAATCAGATGTATCAAGTCTCTGGAAGTAAAAAAACCAAACAAACCAACTTCTAATATCACAGGGAAAAAATTACAGAGTGAATGAAAACAAATCGTAGAAGCACAATGTGATACCTTCACTTCTCCATTAGATTTTGTCTGTGACACAGTAAATACACCTAGAAACTTTTGATTTGGTTTACTCACCTCAAGGAAGAAGTTGACCAGGTATGGATCCTGTTTCAGCTTTGCACATACTATACAGAGAAACTGAATTTCTTCATTTTCTGTTGGTGTTGCCAGAACTTCACCACACAGCCTGATTAATTTCTGTCAGATAAAGAAAAGTGAACAACTAAGACAGAGAGAAAATGATAGCTTTTTTCTAGGAATGATGGACTGAGTTCTTTTTCTACACACATACTACAGTGATGTAGGATTACTGACTTAAACATTTGCTCTAGGTTCAGATTGCTGTGAACAAGACTTCTTTATTACTTTTGACTTGCATTGCAGTTGCAGCTCAAGGCTCTAATCATCAATACATTAAACTGATATTGCACTTGAGCAGTTTCTTTACCTCACTTGACAGTGGATGCATTAAAAAGCTCATTAGCTGCAGCAGAATAAGAGAAACTTGTCATGCTACAACATAGCCTACTTCAAATTTGAACAGTACCTGCACTGGCCTGTGCACGTTTATGTGGGGAAGAAGAGGTTGCCGTATTCTTCCAAGAAGTTTTGTATAAAAAGCCAAAACTTGCTGTTTCATTCCTGGAGGGCACTGAAAGAAACCAGATGAACAGTAACAAGAATATAACAACCGTGGAGAGAAACAAGATGCAAATTTGTCACTCAAAATGGCTAATGAAACAGCAATAATTCATCCCAAAGCATTTCCAAAATACCATCATCTGTTAACACATTCCTTTTATCAACGTTAACAGAGAACAACAACAAATGTTGCATTTCATTACTGTTTCCTTTTTCAACTTATTCGTAATTTCAGTTAATTGCTGCAGTGCAGACTTCTACCAATCTTTACATGAAATACTCCCTTACCAATACAATGATAAGGGGAAATTAATTGGCTACGGGTCAGCTGTCTAATTTTATGGTACTGTGCTGCAAACCCCAGCAACTTAGTGAGTCAGTACGTACAAATAAATGATGATAAACACCTTAATGTCTACAAAATGTATTTTGAATTCACGAGCAATTAACCTTAGACAGATAAAAGTGTTTACAAACAGATGTTCCAGGACAAGAGAAAGCTGTTGTTTTCCCTGATACTCAGCAGAATACACATCACAAGTATCTGTGGAACATCCAGACCCTTGTTCTACTGTCCCTCATGCACCACGTCACATGAGAGTACTTTCACATCTCCATGAGATCTGATGGCTCGTGATCCTTTGTTTCTAGCTAAATCCCCCCTGACTCTCTGTCCTACCACGTCAATAAATGCTGTTATTCCATAGGTTAATTTTAACCCACATAATTTCTTTTATCAGATTGACTGGGAACAGAGCATGAGCGGCAACACCCAGTAGGACAACTGCCTAACCTGGTTCTCCCAAAGTAATTATCCCTAGATTATTAATCCCAAATTATCACGGAGTTATCAAGCAATCCATTGAAAATGCACTGTCAGGGTGCATCTACAATAATGTAGTAAGTCTAAGTGATTGCTGTGAAAGGATATTACTCCTTTTGCAACAGATCTTTGCAACATCTTGCAAGCACTGAACTGTGTGTTTACTTCAGATGTATCAACTCACAAGTGGCAAGCATAAAGACAGGCTGTAGAAGAATTGCTTGTACAGGCGTATTTGCGTGAGCGCAAAATGACTTCTCTCAACTCTTAGAAACATACTACTAATTACCCACTTCACATATGTCACCATTTCATCTTGGTTGCTTGACAAAATTTATAGATTACTGAACAAGCTGTATTTCTGAGCAAGTATTTTCAATACATCTTAGTCTGATTGTAGGACAGCTGATGTAGGAACAGCTCTAGTCCTTGCAGAGCAAGGAACATCCCAGGCTCAGACAGCTAGTATCCTGTATGTCTACATATGTAAAATCCAGTAGAGTTAGAACCCATGACAATGTGTAAAAGACTGACTGACAATGAAACCATGGAGAGCTCCAGTTATCCTTCAATCAGGATACACCATGCTTTCCTAACTGCATCTGCCTCATGATACACTTCTAGCACAAGGGCTGCTAAGTTAATTCATTCCATGATCCATCCAACCCATACATTTCATCTCATAAGTGTGCCAAGAAAGACAGCAAACAGGAATGCACCAAACCCATGACACTAATTTCACATGTGCCACAAAGCAGACATGAGAAGAACCAAACAACACTGCCAAGGGCTGCAGTCACAAAGAATTGGATGTGAAAGCTGACTGGAGATCAGCTTAAATTAATGCTTTCTGACATGGAAGTCTTTCTGAGCAATAACTTATCACATTCCAAAAATGAAACAAAGTCTGTATTTAATATAGTGGTTTTCACCCAAGAATTTCCCAATACTTAACAAAGGACAGAGAGGGAAAATACTCTGTTGTAGAGCCAGAAAAATACTCGACTGAACAAATATGCTTGTCCTACTTCGAGCTTCACAGTCAATATTATGAGTGGTGAGTAAAATCTCAGAGTTCTGCCTTGGTCAGCATTTCTTTGGTTGGCTCACTTTGATCATACTTGTAAAAGACAGTTATTCATAATATGTTGGTAATACAAGCAAACAACTATTTGTTCAGTGTCCCACACTACCACCCATTGTAGAACTTCAGTCTCTATCACAATTAGGAGCTCATATAAAAGATAATGTGCTCTGCTGAGAAATACATACATCAGCTTTTCCTAATGTGTAGAGTGTCTCCAAAATCTTGTGATGTAGCAAATATTCCATACATGGTCCTGTTTCACCAGATTCCCTCTCATTTTCCTCTTGAACTAGAATATCCAACATCTGTTCCAAGTGAGAAGGAATGTTGGTATCAGTCACAGGAGCTTTGTCATCTAAATAGAAGAGATGTGCAATTAAGAATGATTAAAATATTGCCCTCACCTTTCTCAAGCTCAGTTCTAAATGTAAGATTTAAAAACATGACCAGTCATTAAAGAATCTTCTATAGAATATGCAAGTTTTTTAACATGTCTTACATTGAAGTTTCAGAACCATATCTGGAAATGTAAACTGGAACACTCATTAGGCAGACATCTAACCTTGCAATGGGGAGAAGATGAAATGCTGAATTTCAAAACATGCATTAATTACACAGTCAAAAAGGAAAACTTTCACAGCCAGAAACCAAACTTAGGGAGGGAAAGGTTCTACTCTCAATCTTCTGGTTAATATCCACCCTTGTCTTGGTAACTTCCTCTCTGCCTCTTCACATAGCATTCTGAAATCTATAAACAGCCTCCGACACCAGATAATTTGCAGCTGACCACTTCCGTTACAAACTATGTAATTAAATAAATGGTTTTCCTAATGATAACAACAAAGAAACCCCAAACTCTATGCTATTTATTCTTCAGTTTTAAAATTGTCTTTTATACTTGCTGCATTAAAGCAGTATTCTGTCAAACTTTTATGAAGGAATGGGTATGACTGATATTATCATGCTAAAGTCATGAAACTGCTGTGGATTTATGCTCGTGGCAGTGGGAGCTGGCACTAACATGTTGCAAGGCACATCCACCCATGGAGATTTTCCTATGTATTTTTTTCAGCTCAGCTCTACTTGAACAACTATCCCACAAGGGAAATGATTACTACTTCTTATGCAATAACCTAAAAATAACTGCCACTTGCATGCAAATGGCAACAAGATCATAAAGGAAAACTGCCGTGTCAGTGTGATTGTGATCTCTACCACAACTTCCAGTTAGCCTACAGTGTTTTGCTTGAACGTCCTAGGCATAATTCTGCTCCCATTGTAGAGGACAGAAATATATGCACTGAATGGCAATTTGTTTTTCACAAGACTTGGAAGTGTGAGAGAGAGAAGTTAGCTTTTATTCTGCACCACGTAATCACAAGTATCACTTTTCCCCTACCACCCTGTCATTTCTACCCTAGGGGACATCACATAGTGTTCTGAAAGACAGATATTTAGAACCAAGGGTCGAGTTTCAGCTTCTAAGAGTAAATACTGGCATAAACAAGATCACCAGTCCCACAAACAGTCCCACAAATACAGATTCAATAGCTACTCTAGCAGAAATACAGAACTAATAAGCTTGAGGAAAGCATGGTAACATTCACCTTAATAGTGTAATAACTAGAACCAAACATTTAACATTTAAATGTTGCATACTGTTGCAGGAAATCAGGGCAAAGTTTAAGATAAAGCATCTACAGCCATATTTCATCTGAATACCCACTGGGTTTTTTAGAGCAGAATGAGATCTGGGTAAGTTTTAACAGAACGTTTTCTAAATCTGCTCACAAATTCACTTTTCAGAGCTATGTTATCAAAATACCTTTCACGAAGACAAGACCCTGAAGAAAAAAGACCTAATACTGAGCACTCAGAATTTATGTCTTCTAAAATCTATGACCACAAAATCACTTTTGTTAAAATCTTGGGAAAAAAAGAAAATCCCTGATGCAGAACAATAAAAAGGTTAACAGCAGAGACTGCATTTCTGGAGTTGTCTGTTTAGATTAAACAGAATATATGAAGACAGAAATTGGATCGGGTGTGGAAAGGTACAATCTTCTACATGATACTCAGGAAAGAAGGCCTTCCCTCTATCATTTTTCATGCCTCATTTTTTAGGCATGAATGGAGGTACACAATATTTTTAATTACTAGTTGTTGTTGGTGGTATTTTGATAAAAGACATGACTCATTTTAGTATTACTTAATCTTTACTTTTCAACAACACAGAAACTGGGAATTATATTTTTCCCAATAAAGAGACAAACCCAGAATGTTTTCTTTTACCTGAAGTCTCTATGTAGTAATGGGTGATTGCTTTCCAGTGGTAAACAAAATCCTCTTGCAATGGAAGGGAAGGTGCGAGCTATGGGGAAAAAAGAACAAACAACAAACAAAAACCAGTTAGGAATGAAATAAACATACATTCTCAGAGATCAAATTGAATTTTATCTTATACTTGGAAGCAAACTGCTGCAGACTAGTGCTATAATTTTTACTCTGTGCTCTTCTGCCTTTAACAAGGATTACATACATTATTCATGGCATGAGCCCCATGTCATACTGCCTAGCTTGTGAACATCAGTAATAATCTGTGATGTCTCTATGACTGGACAACCTCTTTGAAGCAACAAAAGCAATTGCCCATGCAGTAAAACACCACTAGAAATGTAGGTGTGAATTGTTTACATCTCAGAGTTTTGCCCTGTAAGGAAAAAAATCATGTTCTTTTACATTTGCTTTTGATGCCATCCTCCTTTTCTGTATGTTCTGTTCTCCTCTTTCCCTGCGCTCCCTTAAAAATACCAATTACAGTTCATACAGTTTGGGACATGCTTTTTTTTCCTGTTAACCACAACTATTTACCAGGCCTATCCCCAGAGCTTGTGGGTTTTTCTAACAAATACGTTTCTTATTTAATTTCTGACAGAAAAGGAAGTTTCTTCTTTTCTGGATGAATTTGGAATGGCCAGTTAGGTGTGACTGGCATCCAGGAATAACACAAAACACGGCCTCCCACCCAGTCAACATCAGTACTGCTCCTTCCTTACTGAGCTCGAGAACTGGGTGCCCTGTGGCTCATTACGCCACAGGCACTAACAACTACTACACCACAGGCAGTACGTGAAACAACCACCATGATCATCTTACCACTCTGTTCTCCAAAGTTGAGGCAAACAGTGAATCTGTGACCACAACATAAAATGTACAGAGCGGGTAAAATCAGGAATCCTGTAGGGAAAACCCACTCCATGCTACAGATCATGTGAGGGTCTGTTGTTACTGAGGCTTAACCCTACTTGCTTGAGGCTTATTTTTTACTATCAAGTAATTTTTTCATAGGCAATACTAAAATAAATGATTATCACTTGACATGATGGCAACAATGAGACCTATGGGTAAGCAGAAAGAATCCCATGCATAAGTTGGTGTGTCCGTTCCAGAAGGATAAGGAGCTGAACCAGCCTGACAAGCTATGGAGTTCAGCCCTTCACAGTCACAGAGTGGCTGAGGTTGGAAGGGAGCTCTAGAGGTCATCTTGGTCAAACCCCTGTTGAAGCAGCCTCACCTAGAACCAGTTGCTCAGGACCATATCCAGCCAGGTTTCGAATATCTCAACAAATTAAGATCCCACAAGCTCTCTGGGAACCTGTGCAGAGCTCAGTCACCCTCACAGTGAAAAAGTTTCCCCCCCAGAAGCTACAGATACCACATTTGAGATTAATAACTATGAATTCCTCTCGTGTCTCCTCATAGTGCCTAAAAAGTACTGAGCTGCCTTAGTTCTCAGACAAACATAAGCACAAGGCTCAGGCATCTGTATACTCTTCACTGGGTAGTGCTGTATTTTGGAAGTTTTCCACATCAGTCTTTTCCTTAAATTGAATGACACTTAAATTTATCTTGGTAAAGTCCTAAAGCCCAGTATAGGAACAGCATGCCCTGACAAGATAAGAAAGTAGAATGCTAATTGTTAATGACCTTTTGCACACAGGACTTTGAAATGCAAGACTTTAAAGTAGCAGTGGTGCTTGGTAACTAAATTATACCTGCATCCTGTGCGGAATTGTGCCCTTACAAATGGTAACTAGGAGATCAAATGGACATTGCTTATCCATTCCCTGACAGTCTGTGGACTCACTGCGTCTTCCATACTTCCACAGCTGGGCACTGAAAATACCAATTTAGCACAGCCAGCTACCACAGAGTACACATCAGGATACCACACACTGCACAAAACTAGTTTGTTTTACAATGAAGTTTATAAAGTTATTGAAATTCACAAGAATAACTCAACAAACTGAAGACTGAGAACATGATATTTTGTGTCATGCTTTGTATGTCACACTTGCTGCTGTAGATGAGTATTTCAAGCAATGTAATGATCATTTTGCAGATTTCTGTAATAAAACTATACCAAAACCTCTACTCTGGCTGATGAATAGCACAGAAACCACTTTTGAGGAATACCAGGGTTTTCAGGCAACTCTATTTCCAAAGTAACACGTGATAGATAACATTAAAGATTTATCCTTGACTGATGTGATTTTCCTCTCCACTTCGTCTAGCCTCATCTGCCTCGAGATGGAATTTAGTGGCTCTGAGCGGTGCCAGGAAAAGGATTTCACTTCTCAGCACTGTCAATAATTTATCCACTGCAGGAGAGAACTGTGGATACAGACAATCTCCCTCCCAACAAATGCCTCTGGGGACTCCTCTCAGATGTGAAAACCTAATTCAGGGACAGGTCCTGCCCTCTTTAATTAAAACACTCAGTGATGTCACAGGGTCTTCTCTGATCAAGGACTTTAAGACAGATATTAGAGATACCATTAGCATGTGCATGCATGTGTACTTGCATGCCTATTGGGAATATATGCTTGGCAATATATGATATACATTGCCACCAATTGGATCTGGTGATACGGAGCTGTGCCTGCATTGGGCTACCAGATTGAGTGACTCCTAACAATGTAGAAAAATTGTCCTTCTTAACTTGTTCATCTAAAGTAACCTTCACCCTCAAATTCCTCTTCCCACTGCAGATGGACTTAATATAAATCTCCTTTTTACAGCACAGCTATTCCAGGTAATATGTAACAGAAATATAACTGCAGCAATGCTATGTATTATTCTGACAGAAGTGTTTTACTGACAATAAATGAACTCACCCTCCCCCAATCCTCTTGAATTAGTAACTCAAACACAAAATCAGGGTAAAGACCAAGACTAAGATAGGAGCTTATAGACAAACAAAGCCCTGCACTGGAAAGCATTAGAAAAATGTAAGTGTAAACACTTGGTTGACGTGCTTTAACCCTACTAGGGCAGGTAATTCTAGGATGAAGCTGTAGTTTCTATTTTAGGATGAATTATTAGTTACCAGCTGAGATGAAATACATCTTACAGCTGCCAATCTGAAGAATCACTCTTTTGTAAAAGTACACATGCCTTTCTAAGGATTTTGAAGCAAAACAAAATCCACTGCTGAGGCTATTCATTCCTGCTATTTGTCTAATTTGAAGGAATTACCTTAAAAGTGCAGTTATTTCTCAGTTTTATTAATTAATTTTGATGTAATTAATTTTGATGCAATTACATACATTACCTGGGCTAGTGGATGGTGTCCCTGCCTGTAGCAGGGGGCTGGAACTCTATGATCTTTAAGGTCCCTTCCAACCCAAATCATTCTATGATTCTCTTTATTCGGTATTCTTACTAATTTTGAGCTATCGATTCCTCATCTCAAAGTGAAGTTCTCCTCCTTTGGGGAAAAGCTTAAGATCTTAAAGACTGCAGTGTAGGTGTTGTATGTTAAATAGACAAACCTCACTGAACACTACTGAAAACCAGCCCATTTGAGCAGACACTGATTAGCTCTTCCATCTGGTCACCAAATCCAGCAGTTGAGCTTCCTGGGAGTGAACAAGTGAGTGTTTTCATTTAGAAGCTAAACTTAACACACGCTGCCTTATCATTCTGGTGACAATACATTACTAATGATCAAACCCCACTCCTTCCAGGAAAAGTGCTGTTCTCAGGAGAACTACAGATCTTTGACCAGGACTGTAATCTGTTTGTTATAAAATCTGTCCAAAATACAATTCCACTTCATTTTCAAAAGTATACAGAATTTGTGTTTAGGCAGGGAAAAAAATAACATCAAGAGCAAAGAAACTTACACATATTGAGTGCTTAACAGCAATTCTTTTGTGCATGTAAAAACCATTGTCATATGCTCCATGTATGCTTTTCAGAAGTGCAACTCAATACTGAAAAGAATAGAAACAACGGAAGCTGGTGATATCCCTCAGTATCTTTTGGCCAAGTAAAGAAAACGCTGTATAAAAGAATAACAGGTACTGTCTGGTCATATGCCAGAGTGAAAATGAAAGCAGAAACTGGGTCAAAGAGAAATCAAGGGGAGCTGCATTTACAATCCCCTGACTGAAACAAGGAAAACTACAGTAGTCACTTGATCTTACTACTTTACTAGCATGAATGTTTGCCCTGATGGAAAATCTGAAAAAGGACTAATGCTTGAAGGTTTACCTTATTTCTTCAGTTGATGAATGCACAGAGCTTATAATGATCACTGCCTTTGCATATAAAATTAAGACTGCACACGCTTGCGAGCCATGCATTAAATTTTGTTGTCAGAATTTGTTAAAACAATTGGTAATGTGAGGTCATTACATCAAATAAAGTGGCTTCAAAAAGAAGCATTGTTCTGAGTAGGTATGCAGTTAATGATTTTAGAGCAGTACCTGTAGCAAGTGACTCAGTTTCTTTCAGTTTTGCCTCAAAATATGGACAGAAAATATGCTACTAAAAAGCATATTAAAGTACCAGTGTAGGAGACACAGTGAAATAACAGGTTGGCAGAGAGTGGTCCCAAACACATGTGGCAGGCACTAAAACCTAAATTCACTTCCCAATCCCAAGAGTGATACAATCTTGTTTGACAGCAAATTGCAAAGTTCGAAGCAACCAAAATCACACTTTTCCTGCTCAAGGTACACAGCATAAAACCATCTTTCTGAGTTGACTGTTAAGACAAAACATCTCCTAAAAGCCCAAATCAGAGACAAAAGTCCTTTGAACACTGAGTGACCGCTCTACAGATGAGCTACTTTGTCTAGGGAAACATGAGTGAAGAGCACAAGATAAGAGAAATAGTAAGTCTAACTTGGTGCTTTGTTAGTGTACTCTACATTTTGTACGTTGCTGACAATGTAGCACTCTGGAATACATCTGGGATAAAAGTATATCTAAAATGCATAGCAAAGAGAAAACATCCTGGGGACAAGCCATATATAAACTGTCACAGATTCATTAATATTAACCCCACACAGCAACAACATTTCTATTCTATTCTGCCCTGAATTAATAAACAGAACAAAGACTGCAGTTCCCTCCACCATTCTCACCCTACCCACGTTAAGGACGCTCTATGAGGATGATACCTGACAGAGTGCTTGCTCATCTGGATGCTGCAGAGAATTCCCGAAACAGCAAAAGTATCTAAAATACTGGCAGGACTGACACAGGAAAAGAGGTGGCAAAAATTAGGATTCAGTTGTAGTAAAAATGGGAATATGATTTCACACTCTTGGGCATTTTAGGCAGAAAAGACTGAAAGTTTTGAGTTATTCAAGGTAAGAAAACTCTTACTGAAAAGCAAATGGTCCCTTATGTTTGCTTTATTATAGTCCTGTCATGAAGGCAGTCAGAGCGGCACACTCACAGCAAGTGAAAGGCAAATACTCCTGTGTGTATTAGACCGTCAACCTTTGGAACTCCTCGTCATAGTTCAGTGAGATGGCATATTGAGGGTAAGATAAGAAAGATTATCTAATAACATAGCAACTCTTATCTGAATACATCTCTCTGAAGTCTGCAGGCCTGTGGGCCCTGAGGCAGGACAGAAGCATTATATAAGTGATGTGTAGGAGAAATGACAGGGAAGAAAGGCTACCCAAACCATTCTGATTTAAAGTAGTCCTGCCAATGAAAGCTAAGACTAGGCACTCCAAGTGTATTTAATTGCCCAGCTCAGCTCAAAACTCTTCAGCTGCAAATGAATTCCTCCCAGAAGCAGGCACCCAAAACCTAGGAGAATTTGTATCTTAGTTAGCAGTTCCGATGCTGATATTCAGGGCTGAAACACAGTCCACATGAGGCTGCACAAGCTACAGTTGCTCTGCAGCTGTAATAGCAAGTAAAAATGATGCTCTGAATTCTCTAGGTTCTGAGAACAGCAGGCAGCATCAAGCTGAGGTTATCTAATATTTAGGATTTACACCAGTTTTCACTTTCAGAGTAGCAAAGCTAAATAGCCCACATACTTTTTATTAGATAATAAACCAATGTTTTAAAGTCATGTACAGCCCTGGAACTGTTTAAAAGTTTATATTTATCAGTTCTGGCTTTGAATTAGTGGGTCAAACTTCCTAGGTGAAGTAAGACACATTCTTCATATCCTCTTGCTTTTGTGATTTCATGATTTACTCCTAGTATGTGGTGCCTGGTGTGTCACAACCCTGTAAATGCAATGTAGTGCAGTACTTATCAGCAGGAGCTCCCTCACAGTGGTGTTAGCAGGGTAAGGTGATTCTAAAAGGGACACTAGAGTCAAGCAAGGACACAGAGCATGTTCTTTGATAGCAGTCACTTGCCAAAGGATGTTCTCCATCTGTATCTGTTTTTCTTGGGGATGGGGAGGTGTTGGGGTTTTTTTGATTAAAAAAAGATCATCTAGTCCCTACCATCTCCATTCTTCCCATTTTCCATTCAACTCATTCATGTTTCCTAGTTTTTTTATGGATCTCATATAAACTCAGTACTTTCTGTACACATCAATAATGTAAATGTTCTTCTAGAAATAACTTTGATTAGATATCTTGAATTGGTGGGCCTGAAAGAATAACTTCTCTTCCACTCCTGAATCCCTCTACTCATACAAATTGTGGCACAGCTCACAAGACTAACAAGGTTTCTTTAGTCAGGCAGCCTCTAATTTCTGGTTTTCCTCCAATGAAAGCGCTGCCTATTGAAGGCACTCATATGTGGTCACAGAGAATTTTCAGGCCATTTCATCGTTATTTCAAACATTTCTTTCCAATTGCTACTCCACCACTAAAAGAGCAAAGTAGGAACATGCAATTAATTATCATAGGCCTAACTTTTAAACCCGAGTAGTCCTGCTAAAGGCCGCAGAACTACATGCACACACATAATGCATATGCTCAAGTATCTGCAGCATGGAGGGGTACATTAATGCACAAAGGGTGCCCCTTTCTCAACCATTTGAACCATTTTCCTTCAACACTTTCCACCTTCACTGCCAGCAGTATTTCACTGCCAGCAGTATTTCACTGCCAGTTTTTAGCACCCAGGCAAAGATGCACCTCTTCAACCTCAGTCTCCTGGATGTGTTAGCTTACAGAGGAAGGTGCTGGAAGCCACAGGCATTACCACCAGGACCCCACCTCACGGAAAAACAAACAAAACCAACCCGTGCAGACACAAAACGAGTCCTGAGAAGCAAGCAGCTGAACGGGGCCTACAGAAATGGCAGCTTCAGAGACAGGCCCCACTGCTCCCCTCTCCCCATCGCACCGATGGGCAACGATGTGTGTGTTTACACGGTGAAATCGAACTGACCCTACACAACCACAGGTCCCCTCGGCCTCCTTTTCCTCCACACCCAGTTAAAAACAAGAAACCAAGGCTGAAAACCCCGGTTTGGAAGTGACAACATCACACAAAAGCACCGGACACGGCGACTATTGTCTGCTGGCCACAACAACAAGAGAATCCGGAGAAGTTTCCTGAATTCACCTCCGCTCTGGTTTAGCTGAAAGCGGCCGGGGCGAGGGGCAATAACTTCTCTTTCAGGAGCAGAATTATGAGCACAAATGACAGCAGCTGATCATTGAACAGGCTGTGAAGAAAT
>JANHGB010020446.1:0-17003 GCA_026283785.1 Coracopsis vasa
TTCAAGGCCAGGTTGGACGGGGCTTGGAGCAACCTGGTCTAGTGGAAGGTGTCCCTGCCCATGGCAGGGGGTTGGAAATGGATGAGCTTTAAGGTCCCTTCCAAACCAGTCCAGTCTGGGATTCTGTGATTCTATGACAGTCTGTTCACAAGCACATGAGGAAGAATTTTCCAGTGATTGAGGTGCTTATCTGGAAACGATGCAGCTTAATTCTTAGAATTATCTTTCTTGACTGAGTTGCAGACTTCAGATACAGTGTTCCTTCCCTCTAGACAAGCCCATTCCAGCCTTCCTAGTACCTCAAGTAGCTGCCTCTGTCTATGCCTGAGATTAGTTAAAATTCTCTTCATGCTGAATATTATATATAAGCAAATGTTTGTTGTTTATTGAGATGAAGAGTGCAAAGGAAGTAGAATCTATGACAGCACATGAATCTGTGGAAAGAAACCTGGTGTCTCCAGCGAACCTTTCACACAAAACACCTGTATATTGTTTAGTGTAGGGCACAAATGGCAGGAAGGTGCTCTCACTTTTCACTTGCAATGTCTTTCTCTTGCCTGAGAGAGGTGAAGCGGGAGCTTGCTGAATATGTTAACAGCTCAGCTCTTCACTGTCTCTTCAGTTTGTAGGAGCAACAGTATGTCCCCTTTATGCATTTAGCCACCACATCCATTGTTTTCTTAGTTTATTCAGTTGCTATTTCTGTATTAAGGCAAAATCTGGAGTGTGTTTTATCTAGAGGCAGAGAAAAAGGCAAGGTTGAGACACATCTCTCTTCTCCATTCCCCCAGATTCAAGAAATCTGTGGAAAAAGAGAAAACCAGCACCACTGCTGTGTTTTAGTTCACTTCTCAACAGCTGGATTTCATATGAAAACATGATTAAAGATGGATACTATGAGGTAATTGAGGTTCAGTGTTTTTCCTTTAGAAATTACAGTAAGTGCAAACTAGCATTGATGGATGAGTTTTAAGCAAATAAATATATGAATCAAAACTGGGGTTGCATCCTGGTTTGACTGGGAAGAACTTGAAAGGCAGGGTCAGGTTCATTCCATTACAAAAAGGCAAAAGCTGCCCGTTGTGGGAGTTGGACAGAACAGAGATGTGGCTCACAGAGAAAATGGAGTCAGAAGGTGGATGGGGTATTTGCATGGAAAGCTGCTGTATAGTGGAAAAGACATGATGGGAACTTGTACGTAGTGAAAAGCACATCTCTCTGCAATGACCTTGGTGGCAGTGCGAGTAGTGCACTAGGTGGCCTTTGTGTATGGGCCAGATTGCTCTTGAGAACTGTATTTTTCCTCACATAATTGCTTGAATGAGGCTGAGGAGGTACAAAGCTCTGCTGTTGGCATGGGAATGGTTTGCTGGGATGATTAACAGTCTGTTAGCTTGGAGATAAGCATGTTTTTCCAGTTGCAGAACGTCTGCCTCGTATTAAACCATCTATCTCTGCGATCAGTGAAACACAGATCAATGCTTGTGCAGAGCCAATAAATCTAAGTTTTAGTTTTGTAACCAAATCTTCACAGCCACCTGATTTTGCATTGAATCAAGACTGTAATTTCAGCAGTTAACATCTGATATTTTATTGTAATGAAGAAGCTAAGAATGAATAGAGCCACATTTTTAATTAATCACAATTTTATTGCCAAGGAATTAATGTTTGCCCTTCTCTGTGGGGAAAAAATATCCCAAACCTTACAACTCTCCAAAATTACTTTCTCAGCAGGGATAATAAATAGAAATGTTGAGTGAACTCCAGCAGCAGATAATATTTCAACATTTGTTTTCCTGGGTAAGGTGGCAAATGAGAGAAAACAGATGACTGTTAAATACTGAATATGGTTATGATTTTTCCTGAACATAAGGAAAAAGCTGGCCCTTGACCTAAGACTTCCTGGTCACTAGCTATTTCTGGGTGAAATAAGAGTGAGTTAACTGTAATAACTCAGACGTGTATTCACGTAGCAGTGGTTCCAGGATGGAAGTCTATATTAGTTAGCTGCTGCTGTATCAGCTGAGGAGTTGTTGTAGTAATACCTTATATGACTGTGCTTCCTTAGATGATCCTTTGCACTGATTTCCATCATCTTCTGAGGCTATGGGGGTGATGCTAATAGAACTGGCAAGCTCAAAAAATGAGTTAACTGTACTGCAGTAAACTTCACTGAATTACTTAGAGTTTCTAGATGTGAATCCATCTGTGCACATGGCAAGCTAACATGTAATTTCCGTGGGTATGAATAAATAGAGCAACCACTTAGTTTTTAAAAGGCTGCTTTCTGTCATAACTTATGGCAGCCGGGGATGCATTTCATTTCTTCTAAGTTTAAAGGAAGAAGTGCTTTTTCTTTGCTAAGGAAAGCTACCACACTGATGTGATTTGTAATAAGTGATGTGTCAGCTGCCATATTCCTGCTTGAATGTGTCTCTTTAGGATGCAGAAAGCTGTGTTCAAAATAATGATAACCAGACAGCATTAGGGAAATGCAAAAGGATGTTGTCTCTGTAGCAGAAGTGGGGACCCAAGTGCTGCAGTTCAGGCTCATCAATACAAGTGGTTTAGATGTGAGCTGTTGCTGTATGCTTCTAGCGAAGTGTAAAATTGAGGAACAAGGAGACAATACCCAAATGCATGGATGCATGACTGCAGCCTGAGTGCTTTCCTTATGGATGACTAAAGCAATTTATTGCCTGGTTACCTTGGAGTAGAGAGTACAGAAACATTTTGGGATGAGAATGCTTTGGGTTCTAAACTTAATTTTACTGTTAGCTAAAAAACCTCATACTCCATACTCCCACCTAAGACTGATTAATGCAATAAGAGGCAGTTAGGTCTCACTGTTAGTCTAGTTGAAACTGTACTGATGACATTGTAAAATTGTTTTCTCTGGAAGAGCTATAGTGTAATTTTTCTTGTGCAGGTGATAACATATATGGATTGAAAACTCACATACAATTATCTGGACTATTCCTTAAGAAACTGGTTGTGGTTAAATGAGGACTTGGTGGTTTCATTCTCCAGCTTACGCTAGGCAGTAGCTGAAGAACTCTCCCCGCATAGAGGAACTTCTCTTTGAAAATTGTCTCCTGTATTAATTGTCTCTGCAATTGTAGGCAGAGGGGCAAAGAAGGAAGAAGCCCTTGTCCCTTGTAAACCATGTAAAATAGCACTTAATCAGTTTGCTCAATAAAAAGAATTCCTGTCAATGAGATATGATTTCTTGTGCACTTAAATACTGGGTGGAAAATCAAGTGTCTGTATTAAAAGGTAATAGACTGGTTTGTGTTAGTAAGGTGCTTATATATAAGGTCAAAAAAGGAAAACTATTTCCTGAAAATGTCTCGGTGTGCAAAGCCCTTTCTAATTGGGAGAATCAGTTCAGCATTCTGTATTTCAGTATGCCCAAAGAGAGAGAGAAGATGAGATGTATCTGATCTTCCAGTTATTCAAAGCAGAAGACCCTGTATATAGCAAGTTGGTAAGAAGTTACCCCCAAAGACAGTTTATAGCTTGCCTACTTGAATAAACAGCCTATAGTATATTTTGAGCTACAAATTTGTGTGTAAGTCCAACTTTGTATCCTTCTAGGATAAGCATAGCTATTTTTCCCCTGTCTGGTCAGCTACACTTATGTCTCATGGAAGCAGTGAAAAAATGTTATTTAATTTACCTCAGTATATGTATATATCATCTACATGAATTACTTTTTAAAAGAAAATGATATGTTGTACACATACTACAAATTGCAGACAAAGAATCTTTACACTTTAAGAGGAAGCAATGAATACAGTGAGTGAGTGCAAGTTTCATTGTGCTCCCTGTCTGCAGAGTATGTCAGTTCAAAATTCAGGTATCCCACTCAAATCCATAGTCTGCCTTAAGTCTGAAACCCTGTAAATATCCAGATAGGAAGTGAAATGGTTGAGCTTCACTGCTAACTCATGGATATATTCTGCTTTCTTGCTTGCTCTGATTAGTATCTTATTCTTCGAACAGTGCTGCAAGCACCACTGTGACACCATTAGGTGTGTATCTTCTAGGAGCTGTATTATGAAAGAATGACAGATTGTGGAGGACATTTCTCATAAATCATTTCCCTTTGCAATGCTTCTGTTTTCTCTTCTGTAAAATAGGTAAAAATACTATATTCTTCCTGGTGCTAATAAGAAAATCTGTGAAGCAAGGGAATTCTTGGAGTTCAAGCAGTTATATTGTCATCTACCAGCCCTCAAAACACAAAAGAGGTATCAGAAGCTTTAACTAGTGTCCCTTCATGCTTGCTAACCCATCTGCTTCTTTCCCGCTTTCCAGTGTTAATATTAAACCTGCTAATTTTGGTTAATAATAAAAAAAGAAAAGAAAAAGACACTTTCAATCAGAGTATTACAGTATCATTTCATTTCAGTCTGCCTCTTTAAAAGATTGTCACAGCAGCAGTGAACCAAAAATTAGTTAAAAGCTATGGCAGAATTGTAATTTTATTCTTAAGATTCCCATATATAAGAAAACAGGCGACAAAAGATTTCCACCCCACTAAAAATTCCTGCTCTCTTACATCTTCTTAACTGACACTTAGTGCTTGGGTAATAGCGAGGACATAGTAGAAGAGATTAGAGCTTTATGTTAGTGACACTAGAGTTATGGCTGGAGAGGTGATTTCATTCTAAGCCTTCATTTTCAGCACTTAGAGCTTTGTGAATAATGTTACCCTTTGGGCTCCCATTACACGTTTGCTTTGGTTTGTGGCTTTTTTGTTTAGTCTTTTTTTTTTTATCCTTTTATTCCATTTTTCTTGGCTATTACTTGGATAACTAAGTATGTGGAAAAGTACTTTTATTATTTCATCAATAGTTCAGATGGTTTTGTTCTGCACATTGGTGTTGGTGCTTCTGCAGAATATCTGCTTCTTATACCATAGAGGAAATTTCTTTTATAGAACTTTGAACAGTTATCTTAAAACCTGCCTGCTCTGGTTTTGGTTTTATTTCTTGATATAACCAAAAAAAGAAATCCTTAAAAAAACCCCCAAACTTGAGATGTGATATCATGGTTAAAATATATACTAACTTATTCATGAAATTGCCCTGTGTGAATAGGGGATACGCATATCTGAGTAGTGAGAGATGATTTCTGATGGTCTCAAGCAGGATTCCCCTTCCCTTTACAATGTTATGGGGGAAAAAAGCATCTGTTTAACCAACAAAGGCCATAAATAAAAGGCAGAGTTCATATAGAGCTTCATTTTTGACTTTCCTAACCCTCTCAGACAATAAAACTCCCTTTGTTTATGTACAGTTTAGATTAGCAGACATGATGTGGGGAGAATGGTGAGGAACAGGGAAGTCAAATCCACTGCTGTGGCTTCTGGATGGAGCTCCTGCCTGTCAGTCCACAATCATTTCAGTCTCTTGGCTTTCAGTGTAAATGGATTAACTGGAAAGATGAATTAACGCGGAGAGTTTTGTACTTCAGTGAGAAACTACTCTGTGTTCCTGTGCACATGCACAAAAAGAATGAAAGATCATTAAACACAAACAAAACCCAAAGCCTGAGTGCAAAGTTCCTCTAACAGGACCATGTCTTATCTACAGCGATTCTTGAGTTACTGAAGATGGTGAATGTTGTTTATTTGAGAGAGCATATAGACACTTTATTATGTTTTTAAGTACCATCAGATGCAGATCCAACAACATTGTCCACTGTAATTCTGAAACACAAAGGGGTTTGTAGAGAAAAGGCATCGGTAGGAAGCAAATAATTATGTGCACTCTGTGTTCCTAAGGCCAGCTTTGCCATGGTGCTTGACCCAGCTGGTACTGGTAGTAGCATCTTGAAATAACACACGCAAAATGTATCTGAGCAAGGTGCTTCTCACCCTCAGGGTGTCTATAGGGCCATTATGTCATGGTGAAAGTGGTCCTGGTAATGCTGGCTGATCTCATTAGGACTGGAATACAGTTGGGGGGGAGGGGGATGGTGGTGGTTGTTTTTTGTTTGCTTGTTTCCCCCACAGCTTTTTATTTTAAATAAAGATGGGAAGATTTCAGAATTCCTGTGTCTCAGACAGTGGCCTTTTACTGCAAAGATAGAGCCCTGAAGAAAGACATAACCTGATATTTACAGAAACATCTTGTTCTTCAAAGCTACCACAGGGCATTATTAGTGGATACAGATCAAGGGAAATCCAAGGCTATGTAGCACTGCACGCTGTGACCAAAGATCCTGCAGTCCTAAGCCTAAGCATGGTGTCAACTGCTGCTAAAAACAAGGGCTAGTTATGGTAGTGATAGCCTCAAAAATACGTGGATTTATTTTAAAGGCAATAGTAAGTATGAGTCAAAGGATAGTTTTATCTTTCTCTTCCTCCTTCTCCAACGTTTTTTCCCTCTCCCCTCCCTCAAATCTCTCACAATAGGTTGGCCAACAGCATTTTCTTGCTTCATTGGTTTTGAAAAGGAGTTGCTGTTCCTAACTTTCTTTGCTCAACTTCTCTCTTCCAGCACCAGTTGGATGTTGGTTCTTTAGGTTTTGTTTCTACTCTCCTTCACCTTTCTTATAACAGTTGATATGAAGGCAGAAAGATGTTCTCCTGAGGTGCACGTTGCCACCAAACTGCAGCCTCTCCTGGCTCATCCACAGCAGCACAGCAGCAGGACTGCCTCATGCTATTTCTTGCCTGGTTTGTTCAGCAGCTGTGGCAAGAACTGTGTTATACACAAAGATATTAGGTGCAGAGTTTGCAGCTCTGGTTTATCTGTGACTGTTCCTTCCCCTCTCTTCTCCTTCCCCTGAAGATATTCTCTGTATTTAAAGTGCTAGGTTGAGACTGCCAGTATGAAAGGACTGCTAGGTTTTTTATTACTTATGACATTATAAACCCAAAATAAATATTATTAATCCATGTCAGGTATTAGGTTTGTTTTGCACTCCAGTAAATTTTGGCTAATGTTAGGATGGATTTTAGTTTTCTGTCACTGCTTGAGCTGATTAAATTAGCATGGGAGCAGATACTTGCAAACAAAGCCAAGACAGTTGCTGTTAACTGCTGTGAAAATTTGTGTGGTGTTTAAATGGGACAATATGGGTCAAGCAGCAATGATTGATAGTTTTACAATATACAAAACAGGGAGAGACCATAGCAGGTTGATTTGACAACAGCAGAAGTGAGCAAGATGACAGCCCTGTGCTAACCTGCCTTGGGAACAAATATGCTTCCTTTATTCCTCGTGGGAATTTTGTAAATGCACACCTTGCTGAGATGCTGAATACCTCAGCTTGGACTAAGAACCACCTCAATTCTTAACCTTAGCCTTACTCTCACTTTCTTGAGTTTACTTGGCCAGCTTGGGGTACTCAAGAAAGCAGAGGAACTTAAGTGTCTTGCATTTTAGAACTAGTATTTGAAATACTTTGCAGTGTCACTCTCTTGGAAATAATTACATTATAATAGGAATATTAGCTCTCAAAGGCAATTCACATTCACCAGCTGCCTAAAAGTATAGGCCAACAGTGAAGCCAGTCTTTAGTAAGAAATGAACAGAAGCAAGAACTGTGGAGGTTGAGCTTGGTTTTGAATGTGCTACATGAGGTAAGGTGTTATTTACTGGTTTTAAGATGGAAATCTGATCTTCCCAGTGTCTGAATGTTTGGATTTGGGAATGTAGTTTAAACTCATTTTCAATAACAAATTACAGGAAGAACATGTCACATTTTGTCAGAGGAAACATTGATGACTTCTTAGATATAAGTAGCTTCTGTCAATAAAGAGATTCAGGCACCCTTATGCTTCCTTACACATTTATTTTTTAATAGACATTATTGAGTTTAGATATGTAGTTTAAGTACCCTTACTTCAGTACTCTAGGGGAGAGACTTTGAAAGTGGAAAAACACAGGTAAGGGAATGGCTTGTTAGAAAATAAGAATTTAGCACTTGTTAGAAGATGAAATTTCAAGTCTTGCTGTAAGCCAGGTAGACCAGAAATCCTTTGGGTCTGGATCTTTTACAGCACACTACTACTTGCTAATCATGGGTGTTTAACACAATTACAGAGGAGCTGAGGTTGAAAGGCAGCTCTGGAGATCACCTGCTTTAACCCCCTGCTCAACCAGGGTCAGCTACAGCAGGTTGTCCACGATTGTGGATGCCCCATGCCTGGCAGTGTTCAAGGCCAGGTTGGATGGGGCTTGGAGCAACCTGGTCTAATGGAAGGTATCCCTGCTGGTGGCAGGGGGTTGGAACTGAATGAGCTTTAAGATCTCTTCCAGCCTAGACCAGTCGGGAATGCTATGATTGTATCCAAGGATGGAGACTACACAACCTCTCTCAGCAACCTGTTCTGGTGTTTGATCACCCTTAAGCTACAAAGAAACCAACAAACCAAAATCAAACACCAAGACATTAAAAATATTTTAAGAATTTCCTGTGCTTAACCAGAATTTCCTGTATTTCCCCTGTCCTTTCACTGGGCATTGCTGAGAAGGGTCTTGCTTTGTCTTCTTGCATCCCTATGGGAATCGATACACAGTTTTCCCTGTTTTAATGTAAACAGATGAAGAAATAGTGTGGGATGCCTGGGTGCCTATGATTCCCAAGGTGTTTATTTTCAGAGGATGACTTGGGAGTATTCATTTACTCTCTTTTCTAATACAACGAGAAGGCATTGCCTAGCTTAGGCTATGAGCCACAAATTGCTGGGAGTATGGAAATATAATAGTACAGAAATCTAACTCTGTGCTTAGTTTGTTCTTACATCTTTTCAGAGACTTTGGTTACTGAGCTCTGTTAGGAAGGATATTGAACAAACCTGATCTTTTGGCATGACTCAGTACATCTGCTTTTACTTTCTAAGATGTTAGAATAGTTTTAGAGGGCTAGATGCAGCTGGCTTGCTACAATAATGCTGTTCCTGGTTAATCTGCGTGTTGATTTTGGGGTTGGACACTCTCTGAAGAGGCGGAGATATGTTGAAGCACAAAGCAAAGGAGGGGATGGCCTTTAAATGCCGCTCTTCTTTTGAACCAAAGGTCTGTAGGCCAAAGCAATCTGATCTACTGTTTATTTCTGCTCCTACTGTTGTCATTGTATCCTAACTGCCTGTATGGAAGCAGTTGTAAACACTTCTTACCAATTTTTCCAGTATTTTGAATTGCCTTGAAGGTGCATAGGGTATAAATGAAGAGGAAAATAGCGGATTTTCCGTATGGCCTAAGTAAGTACTACATGAAACATTAGGAATGCTATTTTCCATTTATATCCATTCATCTCTTTAAATTTTAATCTTTAAATCATTACCTTTTCTCTCAGGACTGCTGTGAGGTTTAATTCATTAATGTCCATGGAGTGCTTTGAAATTCTTAGATGAAAGAGATTATAGAAATATTAAAGAAAAAATGTGAACCCACAACCTCTCTCTTTCTCTCCCTTAACTCACCTGTTCAGGAAGATCTTTGCAATCATATAAACTTACCTTAGAATCAAGGCAAATATGTTTTTCTTTGATGTCCAGATAACATGAGGTTGTAAATGCCCAATTTTTAAATAATCTTCTTTGATATTCATGAAGTTAATGTAAAACCTTCCTAGCAATGTTTTTAATGTTCTATTCATAGTCTCTGTGCTTCTCCAGTTAAAATGTGGTCCTGGTTAAATCCAGCTGAACCTTGTAGCACTGCATCAGTTGAAAGATTCATGCTGCTCTCTCTGTAGGCTTAGATTAGGAAAACAGAAGTTCTTCTATCAGGCTGATCAAACTTCAGACCGCAAAATAACTGGCATAACACAATCTTTTCAAAATGGGTTATTTGTTTTCTAAATGGGAACCATCTTCTCTGCCATAATATCTGCACTGGTTTCTGTAAAGCATATTCTTTGTTTTCATAAGACGATAGGATAATATAGGTTAGAATGACCTCAGAAGATCTCTAGCCCAAAGCAAGGCCAGCTATGGAAACAGATTAGGTTTCTCAGAGCTTTATCCTATTGGAGTATATCTTTCCTACCAACTTTCATCTGGAATCACTAGATCATTCATGAACCCAGCTGCTTTTGTTTCCATTACAATCTAAACCCTATAGCAGCCTTAATAATATTACTGGAATTAATATTCCAAAATCCAACACTCCAGAATAACTTTCACATGTGGGTGTTTCTGTTAGGATGCAAGGAAATTTCCCCCACCAACCCCCATCTTAACAATTTATCTCTGTAGCCACAAGATTGTCTATGAATCCTTCCCAGTAACTTCTTTTTCCCTGCAAAGACAATCAGAGAGAGGGTAAAAAGTGTCAATGAGCCTGTGGGAGGTAAGCCACAGCCTTTTTGAGACATTGGACTACTGCATATTTAAGGTAAGTTAAAGTAAGGAAATGAGGGCTGCTGTCTCAGCTTCTTGGTTTGGATATTGAAAGTCCCTTCTCCTGAGGATAAGAAATGCTCTCTCTGCTGTAGCCACTAATTAAAAACTGTAGAAAGTTGCTTTTCTTGGGCATTCAAGATCGCCCTCTTAATCCATACTGGCCATCCCATGCCATCGTTCAGTACCTCCAAGAGGAAAGGCAGAATTTCCCATATGAGTCAGTGTGAAAAGACTGACCTGCAGAGGATTTCAGTTTTCTCTCCAGTGCTGGTCTTATGGCAACCAGCTGGATTATGCTTTGTGTTATTGCAATCTTTACTGACAAATAGGATGGAGAACTCTTAATCAGTCGGGAAAATCCACCACCAAACTTGCATTCAAAGCTCTGTTACAACATTCATCATGTCCAGATTGTCCAAGACAGAGCTGCCAATTGTGTTTTGAAAAAGATAGCACTGTGGGGTCTCTTATCATGCCACTGGAAGTCATATGAACCTTGCTGACAACAGTCAATTTATTTCAGAATTACTTCTTTCTGCTGCTGCTGTGACATTCTGCTCTTCCAGTTCAGCCATTTAAAGTCAGTAGAAAACTCTAGTGACCTCTTTATTTGCAGGCAGAGCAGATACCTACTGCTACTAAGCCGATTGTGGAGAGTAACTAGTTTGAATCTGTATTTAAATACTCAAATTAGCATATGTTTATTCAGTTTTCTCTTTAAAATTTAGGCTCTGAAAGTTTTTCCTATATTACCTATGCATGTGTTGATAGAATCTGGGACTTTGAGTTGATTGTCATGTTGCTACTAGATATTAGACTAGAGTTGTTCTACCACCACTTCTTCCTCAAAGGAGAATTAATCATTGACTTAACTAGTATGTTAATATGAATGATTGTGTTGTTATGCATATGTTGATTTATTTAATTTGTGCTGCCTTCTAGGTCCCTTTAGAAAACAAGCTTAGCCAACCAAGCTGAACAAGATTTTACTTGAGTGTGTATAAATGTGAAGTAAACAAAATATTTTTGCTGCTTATGTTTGCAGTATTCAGGTTCATTAAACATGTTTATATGCCATCTATAACCTTTTACAGCATACATGACTAACTGGTAAGGCAGATTCCACTCTGATAAAAAAAAAGACATGGAAAAGGTGTTTTGGAGAACTTGTTTCATAGAATCCCAGATTGGTCTGGGTTGGAAGGGGCTTTAAGCTCATTGAGTTCTAATCCCCTGCCACAGGCAGGGACACCTTCCACTACACCAGGTTGCTCGAAGCCCCGTCCAACCTGGCCCTGAACACTGCCAGGGATGGGGCAGCTACAGCTGGGTAACCTATGCCAGTGCCTCACCACCCTCACAGGGAACAACAGGTGTCCTGTTCAAGTGAAACAGAGAGCTCAAATCTTGAAAATCATGAGGGGGGTAACAAGTCGGGTTGGCTTCTCTTAAGAGGGACTTTCCACTTCGTAGGATTAATAACCATTTTGCACTGTGAAGCCATCCATAGCTAACAGTGTCCCTAATGCCAAGTAGGAATCCTCCTGTTACCCAGCATTTGCAGGCTGAGGCGATGGTGTGAGGCTTAGTGTATCTCACTCCCTTTGGCAGCCTGACAGCGGGTTTGTTTCCAATTAGGCAGCCAACCTTCAGAGGCCAAGGAGACACTAACAGCAGAGAGAATTTGAAGAATGCTACCACATCTGGCAGATGTTCAGGGAAGACCTTGGGAATGCAGGCAAACTGAGATCTGCTCTTAGCCTCACCTGCCAAAGCAAAGATTAGACAAGTGTGATCAAATTGCTTCTTCCTATCTCTGGTTTATCTTAAAGTAAGTAAGCCAAGACCAAGATTTTCATGTCATGATGCAAGGTAAGTACTTGATAGTGAGGGAATCATAATGTATTAAGATGCCACTTCCTAGCAAGTTCTGATATCCTGAGAGAACATACAGACTGGTTAAAGGAGAGAGCAAGTTGCTTCAGCAGAATGGGAGTATCAGTAAAATCTTGGGGCAATGGCTCACCACAATCCTAACCAATATGTGCAAAGGTTTTTTTTATTGTAATAGCGAGTGAACATGGAAGATGCTGGCTGTCCATGGCCACAAACCATGGATGAAATTAGCTACTTTGAGGAGGCGCATATTCTAACCATGGAAATACAGAGTGAAGACTCGGAGGATGAAGGAGATGCTAGCCAACAATGACAATAGTTGATAAGAGTGTTGTCTTGGAATATTCACACTGTAAATATAAGGCATTGTGAAACAAATTCTTAGTTCAGGTAAACAAGAGAGATGTTGAGGTGTTGGAGCGGGTCCAGAGAAGGGCAGTGGAGCTGGTGAAGGGCCTGGAGCACAAGTGTGATGAGGAATGGCTGAGGGAACTGGGGAGGTTTAGTCTGGAGAAGGCTCAGGGAGGACCTTATTGCTCTATACAACTACCTGAAAGGAGGATAGAGCCAGGAGGTAGCTGGTCTCCACTCCCAAGTAGCAAGATGAGGAAAAGGCCTCAAGCTGCACTAGGGGAGGTTTAGACTGGATAATAGGAACAGTTTCTTCCCCAAGAGGGTGTTCAGGCATTGGATCAGGCTGCCCAGGGCAGTGGTGGAGTCGCCGTCCCTGGAAGTGTTCACAAAACGTGTACACGAGGCCCTTAGTGGCATAGTTTAGTGGTGACCTTGGCAGTGCTGGGGAATGGTTGGACTTGATGATCTTAATGGTCTTTTCCAACCCAGTTGATTTTATGATTCTGTGATCTAAGCAGCTGTCCTTATGAGCCATGAGTGAGGAATCTATGTGTTTCTTACCAAAAATGTAGGGGTAGCCACCTCTATAGCAAGTACAGGGTGAACATAGTTCTTAGATCTTAGAGCACAGCTACCACTTTTCTTTCAAAACTGTCATATAAATTTAGTGCTTGAACTTTTTCTTTAGTCTAATGTTTTTCAGATCACAGGAGAGGTAATTGGATGAAGCAGCTTCTAAGATACCTGTCTTGTTCCATGGATAAAATCAGCCATTTATTTCATTTTTTCCAAGCCTAAAGTTTGTTTAAATAAATCTTTAATATTTAAAAAACAAAGCTGCCAAATAATACAAAAAAACAATGACAGCATCTAGCTGTCCTAGAGAAAACCCATTAGCTATCTCAAGAATTAATCTTTCAAAGATTAGATTGGACTTCGTAGAAGTAAATTGATTCTCAATATGCATTCAATCCCCAAAAGCAACAACTTTTCTTAATGTACAGGCATTGCACAGTAACATCTTAAAGATGCAAAATAAGACATTTTTAAGAATTCATTGCCTTAAGTCAGAACTTATATGAACATTCAATTTGATTAGCTACAGACAAAAGCTAAAAGCTCTGTAACAGATCCTGAAAAATTAATGAAAGCTTTCCTATTTGAGTTTCACATCCCTGTTTTTCTGCTTTCTAAATACTCCTACTACTGCAGCCATCAAAATACTTTACCAGACCCTGCAGCAGACATTCAGACAGAAGACCTCAAGATTGCCCTGAAAAGTCTGTGAAAACACCTCAGGAAATGTTGGCTTCTACAGCCTAAGGATCAAAGCTGAATTATCTGAAGTCAAATGACTTAAATTCTTTAGATGGTGAATTGCATGTAGCTGCTTCTGAATGTTTTGTTTTCTAATTATGCAACTTGTTTTCCCCTTTAAGAATATGAATAATACTCAGGGGTTTTAGGCATCTTACGCTGTTTCAGAACTGATCTTCCTGTAACTTTTTCTAGTGTCAGGAAAAGGGCACTTGCAAAGGAAGCCTCCTATTTTCAATTGCTTATGGCAAAGAGTGCGGTGGTATATCAAAAACATCAGGCCAGCCCCTGCTGTCTTTGCTGAGATCACCACTCCAAAGCATTTACTATTCAGTATTAACATGCATTTAATCACTGTGGACTTGGTATCTCGAAGTCTAAGCTAAGATGAACAGCTCTTTCTGTTAGAATGCCGGTGGAATTGGTGGTAAAGGCAATCTTTGATTGAATGTATTTACAATGCGTGGCTAGCATTTAGATTTTATCCTGTGGGAGCCCACTGTGCTTCCCAGCACTGGTGTGGGCATAGATGACAGAAAGCTGACAGATTCAGGAGTCCTGAGTCCCACGCTGGTGCTCCTACCCCACCATCATTTCATTCAGCTGTGAACAGACTGAATGGCCTTTTCATAGGGATTGCATTGGGATTTGAATGACATTATCTGTTGACTAAAGGTATGCGTTTAAAGTGGTTTGTGACTTACTTTTAGAGGACTGTGGTTGTTACCTGGTTTACTCTAAGGACTCTTAAATATGAGAATTATTACTGTGTTAAAGTCCAACAAAGTCATCAAATTGCTCCCACTTTCAGTTCTCATCACTGAGATGAAAACTTGGGCTTTGATCATTATCTTTTTAGAGTCCGAGCCTGCAACTTCACACTTCATTACTTTTACCTATCTAATGGGCTGGAACACATCAAAAGGATAAGAACCAACCAGAAGTGGAATAGCTTGTAGTTAAGATGCTGATGTTGGGATACCTGATTTTGGCAATTCCCTTGCATCAGTTCTGTGCCATAGTTTTCTGTTTCTAAAATAGAGATTAACATAATGTTGTTTTTATTTTCCTCTTGCTTTTTTGTCTGTTTAGATCATAAGTACTGGCGAGGGTACATAGATGCAACACCTCCTATCTTAGTGCTTCTTCCCACAACCGTAACATTTAATCCATAAAACTATGCCTTCTTTGATTCGTAAAATGCTGAATGTCTCACTAACCTGAGCTCAAGAGGAACATGTAGTTGCAGATGGCCTTTAACTGGAAAGAGTAGATCAGTGTCCTTGCCTGGGGAGCATGGAACCAGCAATGCAAATGTTGGGGCTCTTGGCATGCAAATTACCAGAAGAGATGGCAGTGCACCCATCTGTTCAGAGCTCAAAGCACCACACACACCCAGGAAGAAATAAAACAGGTTACACTTCTATTCTCTACAGTCAAGCATTCTTTCAAAGGGAAAATCTGTCACTTTGAAGAATTTACAGAAGAAAACCTCCACAGCAACGAGAGCTGCAGGCAAGCACCTGAAAGGCAAAATGCAACTGCTGAGAAAAATAAATAAGGGCCTTTACAGCAGTCCCATTGAATTGAAATCTCCCTTTATCACAGAGTAGGCTGTTATAGTATTCTTTTCTACCTCCAGCCACATATTTTAAAAGATTTTCTAAACATAAAAATGTTACAGTAGAAGCAGGATTTCCTACAATGTATTATAAACCCTCCCTTTTCTAACACCCCTTGAATTTGTCAAAGAACTGCTTTGGCTTAATTTGTCTGCATGTGGAACATCGACCAGATATGAAAAATGAATTATGGAGTGACAGCAATGTCATTTTCCACAGAAGCTGGCATTCAGCAAGGAGCAAGTGCTAGCAAAGGTATTGAGCACAGGCGTTCTGCAAACCACCATGTCCCTAAGGGTCCCAAGAACAGCCCAGGTGTTCCTGGCACCTCCTAAGTTTAAACCAAACCTCAGGCAACCAAAGTTCATAGCCTTCTTTTTAGAGGCCACATATTTGAATATTTAAACTAAAGAAAAGGTCTACATGAGGCGTAAATTTTATTTACCGGTGTTCCATCTTTATGCATATCCTGAATACTTGGTAGCGACTTGCAGCTCTGCTGAATCAACAACCTTGAGGATAAAGCTAAGAGCAAGGGGAGACTGTAGTCATAATTTTATTTGGGAGGGGAACTGAATTTTCTTTCCCCAGGAATGAGGTACCACAGAAAAAGTCATGTATGGGACTCGCTGAAGTTTAGGGAGAATATGAGGAAGATGCCTTGAAATCCTAGGCTGGTGCAGGGATAGGAAGGGTGAAGGTTGATGCTGCTCCCAGATACATCCTCCTGAGGAACAGGGAATACTTCTCTTCATGCTGGCCTCTCTCAAAAGATGGTAGGCAATAGCCATCCTGGGATTCTTGGACTGCAGGTGGAATGGGCAGTGAACCCTTACCAGCTGATTGCTTTCAGAAATCCACAGTCCCTCAACACTACGTACTTCTGTGGCCTCTGGCCAGCCTTGACTCTGTCAGTAATATTCTGCTGTAAACACAGTATGTTACAGCACTGCCTGCTACTATCAAAAGTGTATTTGATTTGAAGCTCAATCTTTCAATGTAAACCCCACAAATTTTCCTTCCAATGTGCTCTGGGGAGAACCCCCCTGCACTCCTGTATCCAGCTCTTGTGGACACCACCACAAGAGGGATGTGGAGCTGTTGGAGGAAGTCCAGAGGAGGCCACGGAGATACTGTGAGGGCTGGAGCAGCTCTGCTCTGGAGCCAGGCTGAGGGAGCTGGGCTTGTTCAGCCTGGAGAAGTGAAGGCTCCAGGGAAACATTAGAGCAGCTTCCAGTGCCTCAGGGGGCTACAAGAAACCTGGAGAGGGAGAGGGGCTTTGGACAAGGGCCTGTAGGGACAGGACAAGGGGGAATGGCTTTAACCTGACAGGAGGGAGACTGAGGTGAGCTCTTAGGCAGAAGTTCTTCCCTGTGAGGGTGGTGAGGTGCTGGCACAGGTTGCCCAGAGAAGCTGTGGCTGCCCCATCCCTGGCAGTGTTCAAGGCC
>JANHGB010020449.1:0-16621 GCA_026283785.1 Coracopsis vasa
TGCACAAGTCCATGGGACCTGATGAAATCCATCCGTGGGTCCTGAAGGAGCTGGCGAATGAAGTTGCTAAGCCACTGTTTGTCATACTGTCTTGAGACCTCACTTGGAGTATTGTGCACAGTTCCAATGTCCTCCACATAAAAAGGACAAGGAACTGTTGGAACTAGTCCAGAGGAGGGCCACGAGAATGATAACGGGGCTTGATCACCTCCTGTATGAAGGCAGGCTGAGAAAGTTGGGGCTGTTCAGCCTGGAGAAGGCTGTGTGAAGACCTCATAGCAGCCTTCCAGCATCTGAAGGGGGCTTACAAGGAATCTGGAGAGGGACTCTTCATTAGGACTGTAGTGATAGGACAAGGGGTAACGGGTTAAAACTTAAACAGAGGTTTAGATTGGATATAAGGAAGAAGTTCTTTACTGTGAGGGTGGTGAGGCACTGGAATGGTTTGCCCAAGGAAGTTGTGAATGCTCCATCCCTGGCAGTGTTTAAGACCAGGTTGGATGAAGCCTTGTGTGACATGGTTTAGTGTGGCAGTGGGGGTTGAAACTAGCTGATCTTAAGGTGCTTTCCAGCCCTAACTATTCCATGATTCCATGAATATCACATTTGTATATTTATGAGAATTAATTATTAATTTGTGAATTTTCTAACAAATAGAAGACCTTTGTGGTTTAGTCTAATTTTTGCCAGCATCACTAAGTTGGGTAGAAAAGGAGAAAGAGCATTTTCTAGGTTTTATGCCAGTGTAAAATACTTCATATCTCTGCTCATATTATGCCTGAGAGATTTTAGTCCTTCTGTGTGGCAGAAAGCCACTATGAGAAGATTCAGCATATAGGTATGAAGGTGTCTTTGTGCATTAGTGGGGGGACACACATACAAAGACAGTGTTTTCTGGCAGAGGAGTGTTGTGCCATACCCACTGCAGCCATCTGACCCTCTTTTCATCTCGCTTTCATCTGAAGGTGTTTGGGGCAGCAGAGGTAAAAAGTCTTCCGGAATCAGCAGGTGTCAGGTGAAATTGTGTTAGAAAGAAATAAAGATGCTAAAAGAAAAATGGAATGTGAACTCATATTATCACATTAACTATAGCAGTAAGTGTGGAAGCAGATAGGTGACATAGGGACCATGAGAATGATAGCTGCTACCACCAAAGCGTGTCCATCTTACGGACGGTGGCTGGCTGAACTTGATCAAACTGGGCTAGATAGAGTGAAGAGTTAACAGATGATGGCATGAAGTTTAGCCATTTGAATTTTGGGTGGGAAAATTGTGAGATGAAATGAGATTAAGACATTGAGCATAGGCTGGGGAGTCTGACTCTTTCTGGGCTGCCTAGAGATTTTGAAAGCTGACTTACCACTAAGAAAGAGGCCAGGTCCCCTCTGCAGCTTTAAAAAATGCGAACAGTGGATTTATTACTTCCAACTATGATGCATGAAACGGAGCTCTGACTGTCCACAGTTCTCTCCTCTCCATTTTATTCTGCACTTCATCCTTCTTGATATCTCATTTCACCTCCACCCCCCACCACTTTTCCACAATAGCAGCTAGAACTCCTTTACTACAGAGAGAAAAATTACAAATTTAGTGCGGCTTCCAGATCTCTCACACATCAAGGCTTCCATAGACTGGAATACAGTCAGCTTCTTAGCTGAGGGACACAGGGCCCTCACCCTCATCAGAATGGAAGGGACATCCTGAGCCAAGCCCAGGCTTCTGCTGAAAAGTCCCATAAACTCAGTCAGAAAAACACGGTTTTTACCTTAGGCTAGCCTCGGTCACATGTCAGAGGACAGAATTCTGCTGCAATATTCGCAGTCCTGTGTCTCAGTCTTTGGTGACCTTGCATTTAATTTTGACTTCTCTCATTATGTTGTTTAACACTTTGGCAAGGAGACAAGAACACTCTACAAATCCATCTTGTCCTGACATACACAACACACAGGAGGTCAGATGCACAGCTCATGTCAGTCAGTAACAGTCAGTAGCAAAGTTACTTCAGTTTAAGATTTGGCCTGTAGCATCTTGGCTAATATCTTTTACTCTATCTATATCCTGGAAATAACTACTGCTCACTGAACAGTTTTAAAACATCTATAAACCTGAGGAGTATAGCAACTGCAGTGATGGCTTCAATAAAAATATGTTCAGTGCCGGATTATGAATCCGGTCATGCTGGTATAAAGCCAGAGTAATTCTGTTGATGTCATTGGAGTTACATTGGCATTATATTATCAGGACAGAGATGAAACCTTAGTTCACAAGTGGTTCCATATTGCTTTGAAGTTTTTATGGATTCCCTTTTGTCTCACCCATTCTCTTTATATCATGTTTGTTTGGTTTTGCTTAAGAAAATAATTCAGGATTTATCCACAGCCCGCCCTTATTTTTTTTTTCTCTCTGAAGTCAGTTGTAGAGGGTTTTGTTTTGTTCTGAAAACAAAAAATAAGTAGTAAACAGGTTGTCATTCTTTTTTTCTTTTTTTCCCTATTTTATGAACCAGCAGCCAAGAGCTCACATTCTTCGAATTTCTGAAGGTTTTTTAAAAATCTACCTTTTTTAAGCTGAACGGTATTGCAAAGTGAACATCATTATGTCTATTTTCATCGCAGCAAGAAGAACTTGGGCGCTGTGGAAGCTCCTGTTTGCAGAGAGGTTAAATTCAGGAGGCCTGCAAGACTGAGGCCTTGCAACTCTTGTAGCTGTCAGAAGTAATCCGGCCAGAGACATTGCAGCTTTGTACTCAGCATAATTAAAGCAACCACTTGGAATTCTTTGTGTGTAAAGAACAAAACAATAGGCATTGAGACTATTATTGAAAGCAGCTGCAGGAGAGGAAGTCCTGCAGCTAGGGGTTAGTTAGTAAATCCTGCTCAGGACATTTTAGTACTGCAATTTAAATTCTCATGATCCTTTCTGTGAGGCTGAAAGCTATTTTGCACTGTCTTTCACCTTTTTTGCCCCATTCTTCCTTCAATTGTTAAGTCTGTGAAACCAAATTTGGGAAATATTGGGGGCCCCACTGTGCCCCCAATGTTCAGTGCCATTGTGATCCCACAGCTATCTGGAAATATAACAGGTTGTATACACTGCCCTTGTAAATTTGATGAACTGAGCATTATAAAATCAGCTAGGGGAGGTTATGGCTGGAATGAATTGTGGAAGCTCTTGCCAGCTTCGGTGTGGTGGGGTATATGTATTTCAGTGGTCCACAGTTGTTTATGATGAAATCCTTTCTCCTTAGCTAGGCCACTGCTACACCAACCAGATTTTCATGTTGTTTGCTTTGAGGTGGGGAGAGCAAAGAGAAGGGGAGAGCGTGTCAGGCAACTCAAAAGAACTACAAATTTGGTGTCAGCAGGGAAATGTGGATTCCCCTAAAGACCTTCATGGGGCAGTATGTGCTATCTAACTTCAGTGCCTTTTGCCTTTAACTGTATAGTCGGTGGACTCCCTCCATGTTAATACTCCGTTGCTTGATATGCCTCTCCAGTGGCCACCTCCATTCTGCTTAAATCCACTATTAGACTGAGTGGAAAGGATGGGGAGCCAGAAGGAAATATGAGGTGTCTCCATCTCTCTGGGATCCTTACTGCAGAACCTCCTTCTGAGGAGACTTTATAGTAATATAAAATGTCAGTTCCCAACTTCAGCAGAGCAATTACAGCTCTTCTCAGAACATCTGTGCTTTGGAGTGTCTCCTAATGACAAGGTGATAGGATATGCTGGGTGAAAACACCATGCCCTTTGAAATTTTGGCTGTGTCTATACTGCTAATTAAAAGGTGAGGGACTGATCCCTGGCCTCAAGTGCAACACTGGCTGTTTTGTACCCCCTTCTGTTATGGGCCCCTCTTTGTATCAACTAAGAGTTGTTAGTGAAAACAAGTCAGAGTACTGAAACTCAGAGCCAGGGCATGAGATAGCAGCTATACAGTATGGTGTACCTGAAAGTCTTGTCTTTCATACTAAAGAGAAGAGGTCAGGTGAGTAGGTCCTGACCGATAGGCCAAGTGGCATGATCTGGCTTGTGTCCGTGCTGCTTGTAGCCAAGATTTGTTTGGAGTACTTTGGCCACATCCACACTACATAGCACATGGCTTTAGCAGTTTTCTGATTCCTGGGTGATGCTTCTGTGACCACCCACTCTGATGATACTACTGTGTGTGTTTTCAATTCAGAGGGGGATCTTATTCATGTGTATTCATACAGGATGGGAGATTGTAAAGAAGACAGAGCCAGACATTTCTCAAAAACCCTGCTCAAGAATAAGAAAAATCTTTTAACTGTAAGGGCAATTGAAGACAGGAGGAGGTTGTCCATAGAGGTTGTGGAATCTTCATCTTTGGAGATATTCAAAACCTGCCTAGCCACAGTCCTGGGCAAGCAGCTCTGGCTGACTCTGCTCTGAGCAGTGGGTTGGACTAGACAAACTCCAGAAGTGCCTTCCAGGCTCAACAGTGTTGTGGTTGTGTGGCTATAAGAAAGAGTGCCCACCACCACATCAGGAGAGTGATTTTTGAACATCCATAGAATCATAAATCATAGAATTATTTGGGTTGTAAAGGACCTTAATTAGATGATCTAGTTCCAACCCTCCTGCCATATGTGACTGAGGTACAGAATTTAGAGCGGTTTCCAGTAGAAGAGTGACTCATCTAATGTTTATGCTCAAAATGTTAAGCAGGCCAAGGAAGGAGGCAGGGGTTGGTGTCCTGGAACTTATATGGGGTTTATTTGCCTGTATCTCATTTCAGATGTGTCAGCTCCTCAGGCTAGACCAGACTGTACCGCTATGCTTTCTGTTTTAGTTGTGTTTGGGCTATTGTTAGAGTACTAACAAATTTGAGCAAAGGTAGCAGAGCTATAGCCAGAAAGGCTAGGGCCTGCTTGCTAGCCCTGCTTGTGGTGGCAGGTTCTTGTACATCCTGTGACTGAGCTGCTGCAGAGCTCTTCGCACGCTGCCTCCGCTCTCACACCCATATCTTTTTCAGGATTTCTATAGCATCAAAATTTTAGCACCATTTTTTTTGTTTGTTTGTTTTTTGGTTTTTTTTTTTTTTTTTTTGAGCAGGGCCCAAATATAATTGACAACTGGGTTTTTTATTCCCCTTACACAGATTACCCATCTCTTCTCAGACTTTGTGGATGTTGTTGTTGTATTTATGCATGCAATTTTCCTTTTTCTTGCTCTCTCACTTGCTGCCAGGTAGCCCTTCTGCCACATCATTTTTTTGGCTGCATTTTCTGAACTGGATTCTCAGCATGCATTGAGCAAGCACACACAGTAGCTCAGAAGAAATAGGGGTAGGAATAAATGCTGCTGGCAGTTCAGAAGGGCTCCTCCAAGCTGGGCAGCTGTGTCATTTTAAGTGGATGTGATGTTTTAATGACTGCCTGCATTAATGTGAAATCAGATTATTGACTTCTCTTTCAGGACCTGATGATGCTTCCATACCTGCTTTGATGTTTCATTTTCTCTGTGCTTTTTTGCAGGCTCTGCAGTTAAAAGAAAGTAGTAATAGAGGTGGAGAAAGGAGAAGCTTGTTAAAATGGTCTTTAAAAAGCTAAGAAATTAACTGTTACAACACCAAAACTGCAGCTGTCAGTAACAAAATTAAGTATGCCATTCCATTTGGTTAAAATTATGCAACTTAATCCAGTTTGTTATTCAGATGCTTTGTTTAAAATGCTGTTTTTAAGGAAAACAAATTTATTTTAGCTCCATCTTTTCTGCTCGTTTGTCTTCAGGAGGGAATATGAGGCAAGGAGCTCCCATTTCCTCTCTGGCCAATGTTCCATGGGCTAAGCAGGGAAGGAGTTGCGGAGTGGGAGCTTGCCCCTCAGCTGAATTGGCAGGACTCAACATAATCATTTAAGCATGAACAAGACTGGTTTTCTCTCCACTTACATAAATCTGTAATACTTAAATCCATAGTCCTTCACTGCTGAATTACTGCCAGTGGTTTAAAATACAAACTCTTTATTAAATAAACAGGGATCAGATGGCATGCATTAGGGTGCAGATGACCAGTGCTACTGTAGATTGCTTCTATCTGAAAAACACAGATTTGTAATGGGATGGTAGATGCATGCAAGAAAAGATTACCAGGCACAGATGGCAGTGCTTGTTTGTAGGAGTAGAGCAGGGATGTAACAGTATTAACAAGTGAAGGGTCTGATTTTGTACATGATGAAAGTGAAACCCATCACATGGAGATGCAGGAGAGAAAGTCAGTGATACAAGCAACTGGCAATTTTTTCCTGCATCGTTCATTGTCAGCTACGTTAGTGAAGATGCTTGAGTTTTTTGCATGTGAACTAGCATTTTAACCCATGTTTTTTCACTGCCTTGAGCCCAAGCTGGGATGGAGAAGAAGGAGTAGGAGTATGTCAGTAGGGAATCTCACAAGTCCATCTGCATTGTCCACACTACCATAATCTTGTGTGCCAGAGTCTATATGAAGGCAAATGTGTTTCATAGGGATTTCTAAGAGCTAGACAAGCTTCCAGGCGCATTCTTCCACAGCAACATCTCCTTTACTCCAAAGCAACAGTTGAAAGTATTGAGATGTGATACTTCAGTGATGCCTTAGAAAAAAATTCCCCATGGAAAGATGTACCCATGTAGGATTCCCTATTAAATAAAAACTAAGGAAGCCTATTTATGCCATTTTATAAAATCTATCTTTAATCAGGAACCTTACTCTAACTGTAGGGTCTGTGAGGAAGGAAAAGAACAGAGTAAGAACTTTCCATGTCTATTAGCCCAAACTGGAAGGTATGGGGACTAAGGTAGTACAAATACATATATTTCCAAGCCTATGATTAGGCAGTTTGAATAGACTATCAGACTTTTCAGACTTAAAACATGTAAGCAATTTATTCTGTCTTGCTTATATCGAGATGGTATGCCTGATGCTCTGCTACAGGAAAATATCTAGTGACTGATTAATTCCAGTGCAAATGTTACAGCTGCATGTTCAGGTGGTTTTATCTCTTTTTTTTTCTTTTTGCATGCTACAAGTCATAAATCCTGGTTCTGGTTTGTACTCCGGAAATTATCTGAGTTTTGCAAAAAGAAGTGTCAAACCCATACTTTTCTCTGAAAATGACATAGATAATTGATCTTTTTTTAAGGAATTATCATTGCAACTGGCAGCTCACTGAGCTGTGGTCAGTGTGTGTTTTCTTGACTATCTAGTTATTTGCCTTTTTCATAGTTTGCTTTTTGGGTTTGTTTCTTTCTTATTAGACAGAAAGGTATATATTGAGAACAATTTCACTTCATGTTTGCATCAGTCCCTGAACTGTAAAATGGTGTCTTACTGTTTTGCTCAGCTGACTGTCTGCATCTATATCTATAAAATGATTCAGTCTTCAGTGGCCAGAGGCTCATCTTATTATTTTCTTCACCTTAAATAACTCTTTAAATAAAACATGGAAAATGAAAATGCGGTTCATTGGTGATTGACTTTCCTTTTTTTAGAAACTGTTGTCTCTCTCAATATAATTCAGTTCTTCAAGGTTGAAATTCTGAGTGTAAATATTAGTTCGATTAATGGAAATTGTACGCATAAAACCTTAAGCACAGTGCTGGAAATCTTTCTTCCTCTTTGTTCCCAGGTGTACTCTCCTCTTAGAATCTTAGGCTTGTAGGGGTAAATTTGGCCATAATGCAACTTACAGAAATATATTTTTTTCAAGAGCAGGGAGAGGGAAGTACTAAGCTACAAGAGCTTCAGTTAAATACTTTTGATTTTATGCTTTCCTTTTGTATAATCATGTCAATGTTATAATGGCATAAAGTAGCACTAAAGCATTCAATCCAACATAATCCAATTACTGTTTCACTCTCTCAGGCCTGTCTTACTCTTCAGATAGCTGAAAATCACCAAGTATGATTTTTATGGTTTTACATGTACACATGGTACCGTAAGTAAGCTATGTTGTAATATTTGCCTTTGTTTTCCCATGTAGCTGTTACTGAGAGGCTGTCTCAGTGCTGTGACATGGAAGGGGGTAATAATTTTGAAAAGTTATTATGAAGGTTTAAAAGGTTATTTCTTTATGAAAAGGGTGCACTTGTTAACAACCAAGCTTGCCAGTATCTCAAAACAGAGTTTGTAGGGTCCATCTTCCTCTTTGGGGGAATTTTCTTCTCCCCCAACTTAGGGTGATACTCCCTGAGCAGCATCAGCATTCTCAGGGATGTGCAAAGGTGTCTCCAAAGGAAGTTTTATTACTTAAGCTCCCCTTCCAGTGACAGTTCAATGTCAGGAAGTGTGGGCTGTAATGGCGATGTAAGTTTGGTTTATCATAGCTGTTGCTAGTATGTGTAAAAGTTCTCCTCAGATGTCAGATGAATTGGGCAAGACATGAATTTTGTGTCACAACTGCAGCTGAGAAGAGTTAAGCTGCAACTGGCACGGCAGCAGAGCTTCTAGAGGTGACATCTCCGCTCTATCAGTAGTTTTTCAAGCACTGTGAAGCTCATTTTTTTGTTCACGTTATGGCTAGAATAACACTGCTTTTGTTCTTTTTCAGGCTCTAAATTTCCTTCTTTCTTCCTTTGCTGCGAGACGAACATTGGTCCCTCAATGTAGTGTTTACTTGGAAACTTGTGAGGGGTTCCTAGGAAAAGATGAGTTGTAGTACTGCATCTACAAAGGGCTGGGGTCAGCAGACTGTATCGTTGTTTGAGCTAGTGACATGAAGACATCTTCTATCCATCTGTGAAGGCGGTAAGAACAGGTAGAGGGGAATGTTATGACAGGTTATGGCTGAGCAGGTCAGGGTAGTGCTGCCATCGTAGAAACAAAACAGAAGCCAAGAAAATAGCACTGATACTTAAGGCAAAGTGGGTTAATATTTATTTTAACACTCAAGTGTCCAGTGTCCCAGATTCCCTAAACAGGTTTTGCCTCCATTACAGAAGTACTGGTGAAATTATTTTTTATATTGGGACCAAAATTCAAATCTTGAAGGTCACGAAGTGTGTCAATGTGTAGCTCAGGTCTCCAAGGCTCAGCACCTTCTTTATCCTGAAGGACCACAAAGCTATCCTGTTGCATCAGACCCTGCTGGTGGATGTCACTCCAGTCTCCAGGACTATGGATAGTATCCGCATTCCAGCTTCCTATTAGGATACCAGAAAGCAACAGCATCTGCTCTCTGGAGTTAGCTTTACCATTATTTTCCCTTCAAACTACGCTGGGCTTTTCAGGCACGCTTCTCTCCCTTCTCACACCAGCAGCATTAGGAACAGTATTAGTTTTTGCAATTAAAAGGGTTCATTTCCTGGATTAGGTGAACATGTCCCCATGTTAAGTTTTCCAAAAGTTGTGTCTTTTTCTTAGTGAGCACTGTCTCAGTCTCACTCACTCTTCCTGTCTAGTTTTTCCTTCCTGCTTATCTTCTGCATATAACCACCTCTCTGGCAGCACCTGCAACATGGGGGGAATTCAGAAAGGCATGTACTGAGCTTACACTGCGGCTGCCATGGGCTTTAGGAAGGTGAAAAAGATGCAGCTCTGCTGCCTGTCAGCCCTGTAAAAGGGTGAGGATAAGACCAGTAGGATGTGCTCCAGGAACTGGGAGGCTGTGGGAAGGTTTCACTGTGCTGTGGTAATATTAATACAGCGTTATGAGGAATCCCTAAATGGCTGATTAACTGTCAAATTGTGATGCTGTGCCTGTGTGTGGTGGTATCTGGGAAAAATGCAGCAAGGCCAACTAATTAAAATACTAGTCTGGAGTTTCTCTACATGTTGCTGCTTTTTTATCCCCTTTTCTTTTCCTCAGTTTTTTTCCTCCTTTTTTTCATTTTCTTCCTTGCCCATCATTTTCCCTCTTTATTACTTATAAAATTCCCTTTTATCATTTTCTTCCCATCTAGCTTCTTTCATTTCTCCTTTTCTCAACAGCCCCTCTGTGCCCCATATTGCATTGCCCCTTCTGTAAATCAGTGCTTCCCCAGATCCTGACACCTTATGGGAACCATCATTCAAGGGCTTTAAGGCAAATTTTACAGCTTTTCCTGTCTTGTTCTTCTCTTACCTGCTTTGCAGGGACTGTTAGTCTGACTGGCAGAGTGCTCCTGTTGTGGCTGCTGCTGCTGGTGCGGATGAAAACTCACTGAAGGCCCCTGAAGGGACCCTACCAAGATGCAGCTGAATATTTGCAGTGGTTCACACAGGTTAGGCATTTCACTTCTGTGAAAGTTAGGCACTTCACAGAAGAGCTATTTCAATGCAGTGACAATGTAATGTTTGTGTATAAGGTAAGAATGATGGTGGTGCAGGGGTGCAGAGAGGGAGAAGAATTAAGCAGGCTTTCAAAATGTATCATCACAAAAATGCTCATTTAACTGAGGGGAGGAAAGCAATGCTGTCTCTTTCATAGGTATTAGAAACAGTTGTTCCTGGAGGTTTTGTTTGAATTTCCAGCTATGATAGGCCAGCTGTTATATCATTTGCTGGCACTAATTACTGCAAGACTTAAACTAATCTTGCTTCTGAAAAAGCCCATCTCAGCTTGGCAGCTCCAGTTTTGTCTCTCCATCCAGCAGCAGGGAAAGCTCAGTGGTGCTGGGATGTGAATCTGGGCCAGCCTCATTCCTCCTGTGCTTCTGCCAGCTCTTCCATGGTATGGTCCATGTGTGAAGGGCTCTGGAGGGGCTGGAAGGGCCTTGGCAGAGCTGGTCTTTCCTCAGCAGGCTGAGCTTGCTGAGAGCCACTGCACAGCCCTGGGCAACCTGGTCCTGCAGGTGCCTCCACAGCTGCAAGGGCTCAGAGGCAGAGGGAAAGAATAGGCCTTTTTTTTTAAGTCAGAAATTACTCATTACAACTGAGAGCTCTCTGATGACCCGTCCTTCTAGAAGACTCTCCCTGTCAAAAGCAAACTTATTACCAATTCAGTTTATTCTCTGCTATTAGATTGAACCACAGAGCAGCCGAGTTAATTTGCCACCACTGGGCATTACCCAAAGAATGAAATTGTTTAGAAAGAGAAAGACTATTCTCTTCCAAAACAGTTTATTTTTAAATTCAGAGACAAATTTAAGGCACTCTTAAAACATCAGAAGCCACCATGTCACAGCCAGAGGATGAGCTCCTGCTCTGGATGCGGGAGCCAGAGCTCCCTCCACCAGCTGCCTGTGTGGAGCAATGCTGTGGCATGTCAGGGCTCCCCAGAGCATTAGGCACAGCTTGCACTGGGCTCGCGTCCCACATGGACAGTCAGAGGCTTCACAGTGTTCAGGAAGTTACTTACAAACTCAGAAGTTTTTAATGGCTTTTAAACTCTAATTTAATTTCACTTTCAACCAAGGTCTGTCAAATTTACCTTAACATTAGGTGACAGGCAGTCAGGCTAAACTACTGCTCTTCATTTTGCTTTTCTGGATGAATAGATTTACTTTTTTGCTAATTTACATACAGGTAGGGGTGCTCAAAAAAAAGAAATACCTGCATTCCCCAAAGCCTTTGTTATGCAAGTAAGCACCACCAATGTAAAATGCCACTGTGTGACATTTGCAGCACTAAATATCCTATTTTGTGTTGGGCAGAAAATGTTTTGTTTGGGTTTTTTTCCAGATGCAGAGCTTGATTTCTAAGTTATTTTCTGGCTTTCCTTGTGACTGGAGAAAGGATGGTGGGGGTGACAAACTGGAAAGTCTTCAAGGCTCAGATTGACATGTATAAATCATGTGTTTGATCCTGAGTCAATCCCCTAGAAATGATTTTCCCCCAGGCTGGATTGGTGGGCATCCCTGTTTGCTTTTGTTGTCTTTTTTTTTTTATTTTTTTGTTTGCTTCAGCAGTGTGGATCATAACCAGCTTCCTGGGATTGTCTGAACATTTTCACTTAGTAAACTTAGTGGCTGTGCCCTCAAACATCTACCTGCTCTCTTCCTGATGTGCTGTATTTTATATGATTTTCAGGCTGTTGTACTAAAAGCATTCAGTGGAGTGTTGACAAGCATTTTGTGGTTTATGGCTTGGTAAGCGTAGGAGATGGGCATCCATTGGATCCCTCTAGGCAGAAATGTCCATAGTGTGACTACTGGTGGTTGTTAGAGACTGACCTGACTGGTCTCTGCCCCCAGCCTCCACCACAAAGGGTTACTTTCTTATAAGATCCTTATAGAAAATATATTTTAATAGTGCCTTGCAGAGTCAGACTTTCAAATTTCAGGGAGTCAAGACCATTGCCCCCACTCTTGGAGCTACCATTTTAAAATAAAAGTGTTTTTTAATTCTGGGTAGTGCCCCTGTTACATCTTTTTTGCTCATGTTCCAGAGGAGAGACTGTTTTGCACATATGTCTTGATGGGGTTTTTTGCCTTGTTTTGAAAGGGTGTCTTACTATGTGGTTTAGCTTGCCAGGTGCTTTTATATGCACCTACTTTCTTTTCCTGGCAATTAAGTGTCTCAGGCTGGTAGCAACTTCTAGGCTGTCCCTCTGCCTACATAAGTGAGCTGTCCTGAGTGTAAGCCTAGAGTTGAACAGAAACAGCTCTATTCTCTTCAGTCCTGTGATCTTTCATGAGTTTATCAGTTATTATTTCCTCTTGTCAAATGAAGCAATAGCAAAGCTTTGAAATGATGTTGCAGCTTTTCCAAAGAGCAATTTCCCTCTCGTCCTCTAGCCTACTTCTGCCTTTCCCTGTATATTTGATAGTACATCAGCTTCCTCTTGAAATGATCCCCAGTAGAGCACTTCAGCTATTTCAACCAGGTTTTTTCTGAAGGTATTTTTTACAAACTAGCTTCTGCGGCAGAGTTTAGTTATAATGAAGAGCAATAAAAAAAATCCTTATGCCTTGGAGAGCTAGTCTTGTACGCACTAATGCGCGTGGTGAACTCTATGCCTGAAATATCCCCACTGGATTCAGTCAGTTGTACTGTTTGCACACACAGAGTTAAGCACCTGTGTAAGTGCTGCCAAGGTAATGGCTTTAAATCTCAGTAGAAGCTAAAAAGATGTGCACTGCAGTGCAGAAGAGGCTAAACAAGCTCACATTCATTGTCCTTTTATTTCATTATTATTATCTATGTTTCTAAAGCAGCTGTTATTTAGCAACACATATAATGGAGAGAAAAGCAATGATTTTCCAAAGAATTTCTTCACCTCACTCCAATACTTGTCATCACTTTGATATAGGCAGGATATTCAGGAAACTTGCGGTCTGGGCAATTTTCCAGTGATGCTGAGAATATCTGATATAACAGAAGGCACCAAGGGCGACAGGATTTAATCCTAGCACAGTTTTTCAGATTAATAAATGACAACCAAAATCCCTTCAGAGTTAGTTTCTTGCTGTTACTGCAATATTGAATTTGGGCTTAGTCTGCTCCATTTTTTCTCTTTGATGTAATTGCCTGGAAAATCACAGAACAATAGTCTTATGAGTTGACAGGATTTTAAATGTTTATGGGTTTGAAAACAAGGACCAGATAACGACTGTTTCAGGAGTCAAATTAATGTCCAGCCTGCAGTGCAAAGATCTTGGGTGAGGTGCTGTCATCAATACAGTATCTCAGAGGAGAAGTTATTCTGCATGGAGTTGTTTGCAGCATGTGAGTGGAACCAGAGCAGCCTGTCTTGGTGGCCCAAATCTTCAATAAATCAATGGAAATCCTGGCATGGCCAGCATATGTTCAGTGAACTTCACAGTTTTTACAGCCTTTCTGTACAAAGCTTCATGGTGAACTGAACAATGACTTAGGGTGCAATAGGCTATTCACAATATCACAGGGTTTTCCTGGGGGCATTGTTAATACCAGTGCACCATGCCAACCCAGAACAGCTAAAAAAAGGGATGCTTGGAAGGCTGGGAGGACATTTGTTCACAGGAACACACAGTGTCAATGAATTGTGTAATGGGAAGTCTGTAAGCATGGATCTTTCTGGGTGATGAATAAAGCAGAGGAGAAACAATTCCTCTCAGAGCTTTTGTTTCAAAGTCTGAGCATCTTTTGGTTGTCATCATAATTTTCAGTCGCTGCTTTTTAAGATGTGTCTGGAAACAAAGAACTTCTTAAAAAATATGATTTTCAAGGGTAGAATGAAAAAGGGTGGAAGATTTTATGAAGCACAAGTTAACAGCTTCCAATGTATAACAATATAACCAAGTTAATAAACACTGAGTGATAGGTTATAAAATTCCTTTCAGATATATAAGAAAACAATACATTGTATAAAATCATAGAATAGATAACCTTCCTTTAAAAGCCTCAACAATTTCTTTTTAATGGCAACATAGGATTTGGAAATACTATTTCCTAAATAAACAATGTCATACCACTTAACTTAAGGAAATGTACTTTAGTAAGAAGAGTGTCAGCACTTGTTTTTCTCCCTCTCCTTTCTCTAGGACAGTTGCACTAACTTCAGTGAGTTAGCTCAACCTTGGTTGTGATGGAGAAGGAGGAAGGCCAACTGGGGAGGGACCACATTCCCATATGTGTAATACATCTACTATGGCAGGGAAATGTTGGTTAAAGAGAAAAATCACTGAAGGATGGGCTAATCATGCTAACTTTTTGGGTGTCATTCAAAATTTACCATATACTTTTCCCAGGTTATCACAGTCTAAATGCTGGGAACTGTATACCGACCAGATCTTGGCAGATTTTGCAATGTTTCAATGTGAACAAATAGAACACATACAAAGAAGCACCACACTGAATTTGTACCAATATCACAGACTTTGCACTTTGTTAACACTGTAATTTAAGCTCAGGCTTGGCTCCTGGGTTTTAGCCGGCAGAGGCTGCTGGCATGCTATGTGGTGTCTGTGGCCAGAGATGAGTTTCATGCGAAACGCAATTGCCAAGAGTGGTGCCACAGCGCTGGAGAGGAGTCTAGCTGCAGGGTTCTCCTCTGCCCCTGCATCCCTGGCAAGCAGCCTCTGGTGTCAGATTAGAAGAAATTTATTTAGTAGCTGTTGTTTGGCTTATGCTGGAGCCTTTCCTTCCCAGTGTAAAAACTAGAAAAAGCTCTGGAGTTCTCCTCCTGTCAAAGTTCCAGACATTCCAGAAATGCTCTTTCTGCATTGTCTCCTTGGAAAAGAGAGTCTAGTATTAGCCAAGTGCCAGCACAGTTTCACAGTACCTCTTCTCAACTGATGCTGCATGGGAAGGACTGAGAGCTCCAGCTTTCCTCTGGATGCCTTTCCTTCATTCCTGAGTCATGGCATCAGCAGTTAATATTAGGCAGGCAGTTAGAAGCAGACATCTGTCTGCAGCTCAGCAATGATTCATCTCCCATTCAAATGGCATAACAGATTGATGGGCCCCAGAGGCTCCTCACTGAACATAGGGACCCACACAGGGTTTCAGAATAGGTGCTACAGAATAGGCTGTAACCTAAATATAGAGACTTAAATATTTGAAAGGCTTCAAAATAAATAACTACAATTAAAAAAAAAAAAAAGAATTAGAAATAAAATCTGCACTCTGACTCAAGCTTAATGTTGGATGTAAGCATAGCCTTAAACTGGAGTCAACTAAGGTCTGCACAAGGTACAGGGTATTATGCTAGCCTGATGCACTTACCTCCCTGATCTTAATCTGAACTATGATTTTTATGATGCAAGTCAGAAGGCAATTTTTTAATATTAATAATCTACTTTAAAATACACTTAGTGTTAAGATCCAGATAATTCTGCAAACAAATTATCAAAAAAATAGTTAAGATCCTTTTTACTGCTGTCATTAAAATTGTTCTTTTCTAAGATGCCTGCTTTTTTTTCAACACAAGAAGTACTTCAATTTGGGAAGATGTAAATTTCCTTGTCGCAGGCTCCATTATGAAAAAAAAACTGCACGGAGATACCAGAAAAAGAAACTCCACTGTTGTCATGGTGACAGCAATTAGCAGCAGTTAAAACAGCAAACAATGGATTTAATGGATTGGTCTAATAGTGACTTAATTACTTAGCAGCCTAGTTTGTCTATCAGCATTTCAATACACAGGAATAATTCAGTGCTGTGCTCCCACTACATGATGCTTTCACTTAGCATTTTGAGTCTATTACAAGCAGAATTGCAGTAGCATCATTACCATAAATATTTTTGATTCCGATGTGGTGGGAAGGCCAAGGTAAATGCTCTTTAGCAATCCCGCTTGAACACCTCCTGTCACACAGCAGAGAGCCTGCTAGACAGAAAGGAGCATTCTGTGCTCATTTTACTGTGATGGTAAAAAAAAAAATAACCTGAATTCCACTGCAATTGTATCTCCTTTAACGTAGGTGGAGAATTTCAAGCTATTAGGCCAGTCAAGGACGTACATCATGGCTTATGTCAAAAGTACATTTTCTTTTGTACAGATACCAAGTGTCTGCCTTTCTTTTTCTTCCTCATTACTTCTTCAGGCTGTGGAAATGGCACATACTTTTGCATCAGTCCTCAAGTCTGTAAACTGGGTTGTCGCTACTGTCCCTTGTTGGTGGAAGCAGCAGAAAATGAATACCATGAAGTAATGGTATGCCACAGCTTGTGTCTGCCTTATCAAAGTGAGTGCTTCAGTGCTGTACTGTCCATGGCTTGTAAATTCTGCATGCTGCCAGTGTCTATAGGCCAGACCTTTAAAAAGTCTAAACCACTTAG
>JANHGB010020451.1:0-20806 GCA_026283785.1 Coracopsis vasa
GCTGGTATAAGCATCTACTGCGTGCGCTTCAAAGGCTGCCAGAAGTGATGAAGATTGTTGGAAGAAGTAAACGACCCTGAGAGACCACCACCACATTTTTGTACGCATGCGGAAAACTTTCTAGAAAATGATGTAATCCATACGTAGCCTCATGAATATGTATGTATGCCCACGGGCTATATAAGGGCGGCTTGTGTAGCAATACGAGGCCACACGCTAGGTGGAGCTATCCCCCGTGTCTCCCGGCGCCGCAATAAAGAATATCTGCTTGTCAACTTAAATCTTCGTTGGCGAGTTTGTTCCAGGAGTTTTCTCCGAATCAATGGCCCCAGCTCCTAGCTAGATGAGCCAAATGGAAATCACTGGTTCAGTGATGGTGAGATGGAAAATAGGAGAATATTGTCACAGAAGAACAGTGGGCAGCTTTTTGCCATGAATAATAAAGAAATAATCCTTGTCGTTGTTACAAACGTGTCATGGGAAATGATAGCTGTCACTTGTGTCTTCTCTCTGAATTTAAATTAAATACATAATTTGAGATAAAAAAAATGAGGGTTACACCAGTGACAAAGCACTTACTTTTCCAAGTCCAATGTGAACTAGCATCTTGCTTTCTGTGTCTAGAGCAGATGCAGTGTCATGTAATAAGAGGATTTTAGGACTGCACACTAAAGCTCAATCAATAGCCGTTTCTGGTTTCTGACCCCTCATTTCTGTGGATTTCCTCTTCCAACCACAATCATAGCACTTTTTAAAGAGTATGAGCTCTATTATTTTTTGCACTGTGAACAAATAATTTTTAACTGGACCTGACTGAGTGTATAGATAAATGGAAAGATCTCCTTTGATTTCGGTACAGCTCAAGCTGCATTGACATGGGATCTAAAAGTAATGATTTATGCTATGTCACATTTCCTGCTAGAAACTGTGTATCAGTGCAAATCCACCCTAATTCAGAGCGTTTTCCCACTGGCATAACACATGGGAGCATGTCCCCTGGCAACAGCAGCGACATTCACGAACCTGAAGTTATCCTTGCGTTCAGCATCTTGCTGAAGCCGGACGCTATGTTTACAAAACCGGATTTTGAAAGCTGCATTTTCCGTTTTCGACACAAGGTGGCTGCAGAAAATTAGTGTTTGGCTGTAATTGACATCCACCCCACCCGCCCCATCCGTGTGTTCTACTGTTTTTCCAGGGTGCCAGATGTGACCCACTTGGGACTGGCATATAATCGCCCCTCCCAGACCCACCGATGCTGACGTTAGTCTAACTTTTCAACTGCATTTACATTAATTTACGCTGTAGCTTTGTAGTTCTTTGTACTTCTTAACGTGTTGATCTCCATTTCTCTATTCTCAGTGTGCTTCTGCATGCCTTGCTTTTCATTTCAGCGAGTTGAAAGATAAGTTAAATTTTAGATGTAAACTGTTTTATAGATAAGCACACAAAACTCCACCACATGCATGAATATTCTATTCAACACTGAACTTGGTGTCTGTTCATTTCCAAGGAAGAAAGATATTTGAATATCATAACAGGAAATCCACTAGGTAAACATCCGTATTTCCTTCCTTCAACTTTGTTGAAGTTACAACTTCTTAGTCAGTTAAATTTTCTCTGCCATATTTTACACTTGTTCTAATCATAGAATCATAGAATCATAAAATAGCTAGGGTTGGAAAGGACCTTAAGATCATCTAGTTCCAACCTCCTGCCGTGGGCAGCGACACCCTCACACTCGACCACGTTGCCTGAGGCTCTGTCCAGCCTGGCCTTGAGCACTGCCAGGGATGGAGCATTGGTTGCCTGCCTGACCATGCCTATGAATTTTCAGAAACCTCTTGTATTAAACGACTTTTACATCATGTTCCTCCAGGGTGAGCTGCAGAAAAACATCGCACTCTGTCACAGTGCACAATTGCATTGTGCAATTTCACAATTGTGCCTTTCATCTCTGAATCAGACTGACATACAGGGCAATCTGATACCAGATTAACGAGTCATTAGGTAATGTTTTGTCCACTTTAGGTATATATCTCTATGTCAGGTGGTCATAGAGTGAATCAGTGCCTCATGATTTTTAATGGAAGAGTGCCTGGCACTGGAGTTTAGGCTTGAGTGTATTTTGCCATGTTACAGATTGATCTGAAGAGAATATGCTTGCCTTAATGGCTTCAATTCTGTTAAGTTTTCTATACTCTATCCCACTAAATAAATGTTATCGCAGCATTTTCCATTCTTTCATTTAGCCTTTCTAGAGGCATATTTGTCTTCCCTCTATTGATTATAAAGGGAGCCTAAATGATTAGCTTAGGCTAGAGAGAAAACTTCTAGATGGTTAAAACCAGGCAAAATAATGCCCACATAAGATGTAAAAATTACTACATTTAAACTTAGAATGCTTTATAGGCTGAAATTGGGCTGGAGCACCTCTCTTATGAAGACAGGCTGGGACACTTGGGCTTTTTCATCTTGGAGAAGAGAAGGCTCTGGGGAGACCTTATAACAGTCTTCAATACCTGAAGGGGGCTTACAAGAAATCTGGAAAGGGACTTATTACAAGCGCATGTAGGGATAGGGCAAGGGGGAATGGCTTTAGAATGAAAGAGGGTAGTTTAAGATGAGATATTAGGAAGAAATTCTTCACTATGAGGGTGATAAGACACTGGCACAGGTTTCCCAGGGAAGTTGTGGATTCCCCAATCCCTGACTGTTCAAGGCCAGGTTGGACGGGGCTTTGAGCAACCTGGTCTAGTGGAATATGTCCCTGCCCGTGCAAGGGAGGTTGGAATTAGATGAGTTTTAAGGTCCCTTCCAACCCAAAACATTCTATGATTCTATGAAATGTTAGAAACTGTTGAATAGGTTGTTTTCTCATCTCCTGTGGAGAAAAAGTGATTGTCCTGGAGACAAGAAGAAGGTAATTTTCAAATACTCATTGGTTTAACATAAGCAGTTATTATTAAATTTTACAAAAAACTTGCAGCCTCCTGCCATCTGCACAGGGAGAACTTTTTACCTGGCTGCATTGTAAACATCACTATTTCATCTACAATCTTGCATCGAGTAGCAAACGAAGCTTCAATTTTCTCTGTGTATTCAAAATGCTCAGCTTTACCCAGCAGAATACTGTTCAGAGGAAAGGCAACCTGAACTTTGGTTAGGCTTTGGTAACTATGTGATGTTTAGATGAGTCAATATATTGTGACAGAAACTCCAAGAATACTGCTATTGGGATGTCCCTAGATAGCTTATGATGTTCTATATTTAGGTATGTGAAATTAAAAATCCAATTTTCCATGAAGTCACATAACATTGTTTATGTTCCTCAGTTAAATAAATATCTCACAAGTCATACTTTTACCTTTAATGGGTCTAGAAAGTGAATTTTACTGTCACCTCTCACACACATTTCAATCCATTTCAATTCTACCGCCATATTTACACCAGACAGGAAAATATATGTTTTGATGTGGCTAAGATTTCTTTTCTTTCCTGTCATACTACAGTTCTGTTTGCTAGCTGACTGAGGTAAGGACAGTTCCAGGTGCAGTGTCAGTGGTGCCATTGGGCACCCTTCATTTAAACTGGGAAGTGAGTAATTGCAGTGGAACAAATGTGGCCACTGCAGCAGTAAAGCTTTTGTGAGAACACTTGTGCCATTCAATGATCTCAGTATAAGCTCTGAAGATTTACCGTGAAAATGTTAGGGGTGTTTTTCAGACAGCTGATCTACTGAAGAAAGAAAGTCATTCAGAACAAGATAATAATAAATCTACTTACCACAGGCTTTCATGTTATCACTGAATATTTTTGTGTATTAGTGTTTCCTTCCCATCGTGTCTATAGACTATTTATCCTGAAAAATATTATTATGTTGAGATTATTATTTACTGGAAATTCTTTTGATTGGTAAAGAACACATTTTCTATTGCCATGGTGGCTATAAGAAATCATTACAAAATATAGCTTTGCATGTAATATCCCGCCAGCTCCTGTGTTATATAAGTTCTTCCATCGTCATTGCTTGTAGTGTCCCTACACCCAGCTACACTTGGAGTGGAAGGAACAATTGTTGAAAACCAGGAAATGGGGAAATACATCACAGAAATAGATTTTAAAAAAAATAAAATAAAAAGATTGTGAGTATTTCACCTGGGAGAGACTGGATAGGGCATGATTTGTATATAGGGTACACAGAAAAGCGACTGGAAATGTCTTCATACCTCTCTGTGCAAAAACAATAGTGCAATTTCAATATCTAGGAATAAAATATCCAGAATGCAACAAGAGCATTATATCTATTTCAAAAAATGGTTTTGAGCCTTATGTCCAATATACTAACCTACACTGTGCTGAACTGTATGTGTACTTTTGTGTGGTTTTGCCTCTTCAGCTGTTTAAAATATCCAAGACAGAGGAATTTACAAGCCTGGATGGAAGTTTCCTATTTTGAGATGCACTTCTTTTATTCTCTACTCAGAAAGGGGAAATACTATACATGGGTTGTCTGATACACTATACATTTTCTACAGCACTTTTATATAGACAAGAATTTCTGCTGTACCAAAAAACTACAAGCATAAGAATTCACACTACCTTTCCATACACATGCATGCAGCTTCAGAGAGTTTTGCAAAGGCATTCGGAATTGCCTAGGGGTGTGCAGAAGCTGCGTAGCAAATAGCAGCTACTGACCATTTAAAGAGAAATATTAGTTCAACTGCAACCAATTTCCTGCTCTTTGCCATGGGAGACTATTCTGCATGAGCCTATATTTAACTTGGGTTATTATTTCTTTACTATGTCGTGATAGTTATTGGAGAACTGCTTCCAGCTGATCAAAGCAAATGTTAACTTGGAAAAATGGACTTAGACTGTATGTAAAGGCAGAAATTATACTACTACCCTTTATCTTACAAGCAAAAATCATAGCAAAAGATATATTGAAAACACTTGTGCAAAGCATTATGAAATGAAAGTATCAGGGACTGATAAGAAAAACATAAAGAAAGACCATCTACCTGCCAGTTTCGGTGAAAGATGTAGCCTGCTGTGTTAGCCACTCAGCACTGCTGAGGCTGTCCTGTGACACTGTAAGTTTGAGGGTTGAAGAATCCTCTGAAACCAATCTCTCAAGATCTCTCACACCTTCAGATCAGTTTCCTTCCTCTGTGTTTTGCCTCTAGAAGGAAATAAAACCACAAGACAACTCTATACCATTGTTTTATGGATTATATTTATCCAAACCTTGCTAGGAGGTCAGGTGATGCCCAAGCTGGTAAATCTGTATGAATGCCGGTAGCAATCATGGCTTTCACAAAGATCTTCCCAGTGTGCAGTCAGAGAAATGGGAGAGGAAAAGAATAGCAGTGTAAAAAGTATCAAGCACTGCAGAGTAAGAACACCTGGCACACCTATTTGCTTTCAGTTAGGTAGTCAGGCATTAGAACAGGCTTCCCAGGGATGTGGTGGAATCACCATCTCTGGAAGTGTTCGGAAACCGTGTAGATAAGGCCCTTAGTGACATGGTTTAGTGGTGGACTTGGCAGTCTTGGGACAATGATTAGACTTGATGATCTTAAAGGTCTTTTCTAACCTAGTTGATTCTGTGATTCCACAATTCTATACTGCAGGGAAATGGGAATAGAATTAAATCTCTAAGGCAACAATTAAAAAGTGGACGAAGATGCTTTAAAAAATGTATGAGTGGAAATAACCCATGAATTTCACTGTCCAAATACTGCAGATCCATAACAACAGAGCAAAGATTTTAGTCTGGAAAAAGTCACTTGAACCAATGCTAGGATGGTTGACAACACAAGGTTAGCAATAGGTGGGGTATATCTTATATATCATATATATATATATATATGATCTTAAGGTCCTTTCCAACCCTACTTATTCTATGACTCTATGATTCTATGACATATTTAAAACTGAAAGACAAATAGAACTCTTTAACAGCCATTACAGTCCATTTCTTCACTTTTCACTACTCAACAGGTTCATGAGTATGTTAAAGGGAAAAGTTTAGTACAAATTTCATTCAGCTGGATTAAAAGTGAAGTCAATTGGTCTGTAGATCTAAACCTGAAAGGTTCTTCTATTGAGACAGAGCAAAAGCTATCAGGAATTGAACAGCCTTAAGGCAAATATCTCAAAAAAGATACTATAAGTGAGCAAAGAACCTGAAAGAAAAAAATATATTTATGACCAAATTTAGTTGCATTTTAGATGTCATGTTTGTAAGGATGAAGTGAGAATAGCCTCAAATCAAGTAGATTTGGATTCTGAAAAAATTTAAGAGTAATACCAGGGAGTTCTCAAGACAATGGATAGAAAATGAAAGAAGCAACAAGGCCATTGTGTATAATTGCCTCCATCATACGTAATGTAGGCATGACTTAAACTGCTAAGTCAACACCTTGTCTCAGCTGGCCAGGAAGCTGATGATGTCATGTATGTGGGAAAGGCAGAACTGCAAATGGGGCAGACAGCACAGAAATAGAAATGACTGCGGTCAGGGAGCTTCTGGGCTCAACTTGGATAATCTCTGTTCCAGAAAGGAAATGGCATCTGCAGTTCTGCCCAGAGGCAGCCAGTCTGAAACATTCTGGGTGCATCAGAGGCAAGTTGTATCCTTTACTTGGCAGAAAATAGATATTATGAATATATTTGAATGTGAAGAAACTGATTAGAAATTACTCCATCATATTCCAGACTTGTGTGAATATTCCTACCTTTATTTTACTGGATCAATGGTATTTGTAAAAGGAATCAGAAGGAAGTGTAATTTGCATTCAATTTGATAATCAGTAATTTAATTTAATGAATTCTTTCTGCATCAGCAAAAATCAAATTTTAAATCATGAGGTTAAATAAAGAGAGCCTTTCCATACGTAGAGTGAGGACTTGTTTAAAGTTTCTGGTGCAAATTTTCCATCTTCACCCAGGGATGGATATAACCTGCACACCCTGAAAAAAACCCTCAAAACCCCCAAAAAACCCTGGTGCAATATAAGTAAACATGTTCAATGCCAGCAGCATATTCCATTTGCAAAACATCTCAGAATTAAATCTGCTCCTTTAAATTCAGATAGTGTATCATAGTATACGAAGTTCTTGTTTAAGACTGGTGATTCATGCCACTACTACAGCATATGAAGCAGATGCTCAGACCAGAAATTATTATTTCATTGGTGTTAGAGCAATTCTAGGACTTTAAATTTATAAAGTACACATGAATAAATAAATAATATATTATTAATATACTATTAAACTAATATATTAATATAAACGTAAAAAAGTGACACAAAACACATGAGCTGTAGAGCATGCAAATTGATTTGCAAAGATTGAGCTATGATTAGAAATATACTCTTCTGAAAAATGCTTCTATTTGAAAGATATCTTTCCCTTCACTTTCCTCTGTAGTTACACTCAGCAGGTGTGACATAATGTATAGATTTTATAAATACTTCTCTAAGGTTAGCATCTTTTGTACTACTTTCTTTAGATTCTTCCAGCAGTGATGCAAGCTAGCTTTGCATAAAATGCTGCTCTCTGTATTCAGAGGAAGGATATAGGTGTCCAAGAAGCAGAGAAAAGTGCCAATGGCTATGCAACCTGTAGCTTTTGATCTATTCAAAGCAGTAAAAGACTGCTGAGGGGGGATACGACAGTTAAAATGATAAATGAGAAACAAGAAAACTGAGAGAAAAAAGTCTTTTTTCCACAAAATATACTAACTACGCTCAACTCAAGACTGATGTCAGTTTTATAGGGATTAATGATGCTTTATACAGAGCAAATTCTGCCATAGGGAGCAAAATTCTGTAAATTACTTTGAAAACTGTTTTGGTTTTTGTTTTGTTTTTTTTTTTTTCCAATAGAAGTGGTGGACCTACTTACACACTTTTAAATATTTTAAATATTATAATAAAAAATAGTGCTATATGTTTATAATATATTTATATATTATATATGTATATTACATGTGATACTTTAAATGTGTTAAATGCATCATTGGACATGATATATACTTACACTGTGTATGTGTTATAAAATTCATATCTTCTTCCAGCTGGATATATATATGTTTCTGCAGAAAAAATACAGAAATTTGGGTCAGCATATGGTATTTTCTTCATTAATTAATTAAATCTTTGCTTTTAGAGTATAATTTGTTTTAAAAAAAAAAAGAGCTGTGATCAATTTTTTGATGTTGTGTAATTGCATGTTTACAGACTGACTTCAGGCTTATGAACATTACTGTCTTTTCTTTTTTTTTCCTTTAAAAAGGAAACAAAGGGTATTCTATTTCTTAACAGATTCCACCCAGATCTTTGCTTTCCCCAAGATTAATACTCTTGACTGCTACAGCATTTGAGAATTCTGGCAAATCTCCAATCAATATGTTCAAAGGATTTTCATATTAGTATCTTATCTGTGTTGACATGTTTGACCATGAGCATATAATCAGTAGCTTGCCAAAACATAAGTTGAATGGGATAGCTTCTCAATTTTATAAAGACGCCTTTCTGAATTCACAATTTCTTTTTCTCCTACAGCTTAATGAACTTACAAAAAAATTTTGATTGAAATAAATGTTCCCTGCTGCCAAAAGTGAATATAAAACAGCCACGCACCATAAAAATCAGGTTCCTACTTTAACAGAAAGTTTTAGGTTATGGGAAAAATGTGCCTGAGAACAGCATGGAGCTGGGAGCACGAAGATATTTTTCTGAAATAATATGGTATTTTTTTTAAAATGACAAGTCTTAGCTGTTGTACTTGGATTATGGAAAGACACGATGCATTTTGGAATAGGCTTTTTATGTAGGACATTTCTTCTGCAATTTGCTTTGATCTCAGCAAAATACATGGCTGAGCACTGATAGATAGAATGTTCCTATCAAAGAGCATTTCTTGCAGAGCATACTGGAAAAAGATAAGGAATTAAAAAACCCCAAACAACTGCATGTCTATATCTCCTTGTATTAATGTTCATCTTCAAGTGATGAATGTGCATGCCAGCTCTCAAGATTCATCACAAGTGTCAGTATCTGTCAGGACTCTATTTTAGGGACAAAACCACAGATAAAGGCTTCTTCCCAAGTGCAAGCTCAAACTAGTTTTGACACCCTAGGAAAAGACACCAAGCTAAGTTTGAAGCAAAGTAGAAAATCTGTTGAACTACCCTTTAATTGTGTTTGTTTTTTTTTCCTCACATTTATCTCCATGTTAATTTTACCTTAACAATTCTTTCACTGGCTGGTCCCCTTAATCCTCATGCTGGTGACTGAATGCTTTTGTTGGTGGATCTCCAAGCAATACGGTGCTGGCCAGTTTTATCAAGAAAGGACATGTGGAAGAAAGAAGCCAAGGAGGAGACAGGAAGTGTTTTTCTGAACCCCAGCAAATTGTCTCTGCAGCCAGACAGTTGCAGAGATTTTTAAAATCCAAGCTTATCTGCAGAACTGATGAAGAAAGTATTGCAATATGATGGACATTTTATACAGAACTACAGCTAATTTGCAATATGACCTTTTGTCTGTGGCTTTTTCACTTTGCTTTATGCTGGCTGATCATCATCTGAGCTGTATGTATCACTTTAGCTCCTCAAACTGACTCAGTTTATAATCAGGATCAAGTGCCTCCAGCTTTGAGATGTCTTCTAAACCCACACATCTAGATTCACAAATACAGTCAATTATGAGAGCTGCAGAAAACACTTAGGTAAAAGTGATATTTTAATTTTAAAATGAAAAAGAAGAAAGGAATGAAGCTGTGTGAACACACCTGTGAATTTGCTTCCCCTTGTTTTCAGCTCTAGGTCCAGGGGCTCGTTAGTGACACCTAGCACAGTGATTGCTTGTGCAAAGAGGGAGAACCTTGTAACCCAAGGAGCATCATCATGTACTGCATGCGTAAAACTGTTCACGCAAGAGAGCTCTGATGCTACAAGTTTCTTGTCCTGACTGCTCACTGGGATTTTAATTGCATTGCTGTGTAGGAAAGCTACTTCTTCCAGAAGCAGCATTTGTCTCATTCTTTTAGTCATTAGCAGTGAATGCATCAGCTACCACCTCTCCCTGGGCGACAGCAAAGACTGTGACCACAACGGAAATCCAGTTTCCTCACAGTCCCTTCCTCCTCTGCTTTTTTTATGCAAGATTTCATAACGTTCATGATGAGTGATCTTACTCAGCTTTGGCTTCTCTACAAACAGCTGACTTAGATGTGAGAAAGTTAGAACTCATTCCTACAATAAAACTTGACTAGACACCACTAGAAATAAGAAAATAAATAAAAAAAATAGAAAAAAGAAATAAATTAAAATTCACTTTCAAATAAATTTTATAGGGTTTCTTCTCTTTTTTTTCTGAGGCTTCTCTAATGGGACAAGGAAAGCAAACAAATGTCACTTGGTTAAAATACATCATCCTTTAACCTTTTCCCTATATCTTTTCAGAGCCACATGGTGCTAGGTAAATAGTTTGCAGCTAATCAGAATAATCAGAAATATTTTCACTGAAAAAAGGGTTAAAAAAGATCTAACAAACATAACAAAATTGGAGAGTTAACTTGACATAACAATGCTCCTGAAATACTTGAGAACACCATATTACAGGAACTCAGTTTATCCTCTTGCATTGAGCCACACAGTTTCAGGTATAATTGTGAAAATTGGAAAAGATCACAGGGAGTTAATAATAGTTATTGAAGCACATACTCAGCTAGAATCATTGTTTTGCCCGTGCAGTAAGCAGACAGTTTTACCTAGAAGCAAACCTCAAAACACTTAAAACATGCCATCCTAAATCAGAAAAGATGAAAGAACGTTGTTATGGTGAATAAGAAAGGGAGTAAATCCACTTGTTTATTGTTCACAGCCAGGCAAGGAGAAGAAGGTAAATTGTCTAATACATGTTAACTGTTTCCTTGACAGTATCTCACCCTCTGAATGCACAGGCGTGTTGACAAATAGATGCATCAAAGGAATTGACGTCAAGACTTTCTGGAGCCCTGATCAGAATTAGTTATCTTCCTCAGGAAGATTACTCCTGGGGTGTAAATTCTGTCATGTTGAAAGAGATAGGTCTGGCAAGTCAAGTGATCTAAAACCACAAACCCAGGGACTTCCAGAACTCGTAATTCTGCAATTTCCTTGTGAGCTGGGAAATCTGGAGCTTGAAGATTGCTGTAGTTCCCTGGACTGGACTTAACACACAGCCTCAAGGACTTTACAGCCAAAAAGAAGAAATATTTTTGCTAGCAGTCTGTGCCTTGTACAACCACTGGGTTCTCAAGACAGAAAAAATTCTTGCAGTTCAGTGTCATTCCCTTGTCTCCCAACCCGTCATGTCACAAAACAAAGTGTTTTGCTACAAATGAAGTTTTACACAGGTGGAAATGTCTTAAAAAAACCCAAACCAAAAAAACCCAAACACCATCAAAGAGTCCACAGTGAGTAGGGATTGCAGAAGCATGATCTGCAGTTTATACTGTTCAAAGAGAATAGGCCACACATAGACTAAATTCCTTTGCGTCCTAATGGCAAGTCATCCAAGAAGATCTTTTCCCCAGCAGCTCTGCCAGCTCTCAGGGCCTGTGCCCCAGAGTGGCAACATGGTATCACAGCAGCGTGGGATGGACACTAGTGTTATCAATAACGCAGCTAAAAATACTGTGGCAGAATAAAGCAGGGAACTGTACAAAGTTTGTGTGCCAATAGGTGTCACTGTTGCATATTTTATGTAGTCTTATAGTGCTGGCAACTGCTACCCCACCCAGCTATACAGGGAAAGGTTTGTGTATGTGTCCTATTTCATTCCATAGACTATGCTTTCTTATATATAAGCCTGTTCGTATGACAAAAAGCAAGTCAACTGGGGCATCTGCTGACAAGTGCTTCATCAGTTCGTTAAAAATAAGTTTTAACTGTCATGTATCAGTAAAAGCAGACTTTTACCATTGATCTGTTTGAATTTGCAGGCCTGGCAGTAAGCAATACCGTGTGCAATACAGCTGATAATCAGACTGTACAGAGAGAACAGGGACAGAAGTGAGGAGCTGCAGAGCTGCAAATAGCAGCCCACAGCTGCTTCAATGTCTCAGTTGCTGCTGAGATAACATCTGCTCATATGCAGTGTTGTTGTGGGCATATATAACTGAGAGCAGGACTTGGCATGGCTTTTTGGCAACCCCTGTGTCTGACTCATGCTCTAAGAGAAATACCAGAACACTCCTTTGCTAAAGCACTGGGAAAAGGCGCCTCTTCCACACCGGACATGTGGGCTGGAGACTCTGCTCTGTAGGGAGGAGGGTTTTATTCTCTTGCTAGGGGTTTGCTTTCCCTTACTCAACAGATCATTCATCCTGGCCATCTCCTTTCACACTGAGGACCCGCTCATTGTCCAGCATCTCTGGATATGTAACAGGGGAATCAAAGGAAATGTTACTATAATTAACGTACCACTGCAGGATCCCGTCCTGCCAGTGCTCTCATTCTTGGCTAATGACTCAGCCCCTCTTTTATTTCCCCTTATGGCAGTCCACATACATCAGTGCCTTCACCCCAAATGGTAATGTTTTCATTAAGGACATCGAGCATATCCCTTGCTCGGTGATGCCAGATGGAACACAAGCAGCTTTGATCCTACCAGCGTAACCAGAAAAAACAAAGAGGATTTTTTGCCTCCTAAATTTCCTGCATCTCATTAGAATGTTCAGTGCACATCTGTAACAGCTCACAACCAGGCTTGTCAGCACATGGTTCATTAAAAAGCCGTGGCTACCAGCTTCTTTTGGCCTAAACCCTTCTCTTCACAGCATAATACAAATACTGGTCTGTGCACTGAGTACCTTTGTGGGAGCTTGAGGGAAAGAAGCAATCTCTTATCAGACAGTTCAGTTCTCCATGAGTGTCAGTGATGGATGTCAGTGTCTCCATGGGTTCTTCAAGAGTGGGGAAGTGGAAAATCCCCATGGATGAGATTCTGATCTGAAGAATTTGCCTTGTAGATTACACAGAAAGGACCAAAGATTGAGAAGACACAGTTTTGTCCTCCTGCATTATTTTTTTCATTTCCCAACGATATAATCTCATATGCAACTTGCACAATATATACTTAAACAAAAAGGGGCTGGAGGAAATGAATGTGCATGTAAGTCAGGGCCATTGTTTCCAATTCCCCTTCACTCTTCCTAATAAAAAAATCATTTCTGGCAAATTGTTAGAATTTAATGCTTGGAGCACGTGAGCTACTAAACTTACATTAGAAGCCAGAATACCTCCAACTTAATCCGCCTTGAAACCTTTGTCATCCTAGTAACAAAAACTGAATGTACAGACTGAGTATCATCACCTTGCCCTGCTAATACTGCTCTTCCTCAAGAATCTCAGAAATTTCCTGCACTGGGGATCTAGAGAATTTCTAACGAAAACATTGCTCAAGACCAGTTTTGGCTAAAAACGTCTTGATTTATGGCAACTTAAAAACATTTGACTGTCTGTTGAAGCATTAAAAAGCACTGAGAGTTTTGTGGGCATGTATGAAGGAAGGAGGAAGAGTGGATTTTTATTTAATCTAGCAAGTTGGATGTTGGATTTTTTAAAATAGCAAAAATGTTCAAATCAGGTCATCAAACCAAATATGAATGAAAAACATAGGTGACACCTCTCTTTTCCCTTCCAGGCACAGTTTGTCCCATGAGTGAGAATGTCATAGGGGCAAGGCTTGCTTAGAAGGCCCAGAGAGGGCATGGTCAGCAGCCCTGAACCCCAGCTGTCTCCCATGGAAGAAGTGAAGTGGAAGGGGTGTCCCCTGACTGGTGCAGGTGGTGGCTGGGCAGGTGCAGAGCAGCACAGCCATCCTCATCATGCTGCAACCAGTGTTTGTGTGGCAAGTGCTGGGAGAGGCACAGCAAGGATGGGCAGCGGCTGTTAGGTACCACGGCCAGTGGTCAGGGTAGTGCTGGACAAACCAGGGGGGACCAGAAGCTGTGGCTTCCTGTCATTGTCCTCCCTTTCCTCTCCCACAAATCTGCCTCCATCCATTTGCCATAAACCTTTCTTTCCCATCCTGCCTGAGCAACTGGATGAGCATCAGTGGGGTGACCATTAGGGTGCCAGCTGCTCAGTAGGATGAAAAGGGCTCTGCAAGGTGCACAAGCTCTTCCCGCTGCCAACTTCAGGTCCTGTGGCCCCAGCTCAGACTCCCCAGTGCAAGTGAGGCTTTTCAAGCACTTATTAAGCCAAACCCTTTTCCCTGGATGAGGCAGGCACAGCTAGGGACACAGCAGTCTCATTCCATGTGCGAGATGACACCATTTGATGCACTAAAGAGCACAACCAGAACACAAAAAACTTGATTTTCTTTTAATTAATCTTGCTTTCCTCTCCTCAGCCTCCCTTCCCCAACAGATTCCCTTTCTCACAGGAGTCACTTGCCAGAGTTGCATCTCTAGTTTCTTAGAAACAGGAATGGGTGATTGGCTTTGGATGTATACTTTACTCAGTAAAAAAAGGCAGCAGAGGTTAACTAAAACTATTCACAGCTGAAAATGTAAAATGGTTTTAGCTGTAAGAAATTGCTGAGAAGGTTGAAGCTCTTCAACCAAACATTTCTAGAACAACAATAAAAAGATACTTTTACCTGCAGAAAATTTTTCTAATTAAGATTTTTATAAACAAAGACAAAACTTTCAGCTTCTGCTTGAACAAAATGTTCAAATTATTTGGCTTAGCTGAAATAATGCATTTTCATTCAAATTTAAGGGAGAATGTCTTTGCAATGGCTTTTCAATTGCAATTTGCTAGGGAAGAACTTGCCATGGCAGAATTAACAGTGTCAGGTAAGACCCTGAGACAGTTTTGGAAACCTTCTAATATATATCCTGGCACTGATTCTGTTGTATCTAACAAAGTAACTGGTCCTGCAAACATAGCTCGCCTTCTGGTTGTCTCCTCAAGGCTCTCAGTGTGGTACTGGGAGTATGACAGACCCTCATGTTTTGAAACCTGTGACTGGGTGGACAGTTTGCTTACCTCAGCTGCTGCTGGATAGAGAAATCCCCCGTCTTGTGATCTGTGCATAATGAGGCTTCTTAGAACAATATGACCTTTTAAATCCCTACTACTAATCACCCAGAGAGCAACCATATGGACAGAAATCCTCTGCCTTTTGTTAGTTTCCTGTAGCATCATTACTCACCACTTCTGGAGTTTGTTTACCCTTTTCATCTGTAGGACTTCTTTGTTCAAGACACTTTATTATTGTGTTTCATGTGCTTGAAAGTATTCAGGCAGGACTGAAGCTGAATGGTGCTAGTCAGCTCATAAACAGCTCAGGGAAATACGTCCCTCTCTTTTGACAGATTTCCCATATAATCTGAAGCAAGATAGAACAAGTGAACATGATGAGCTGAAAGACAGAAGGCCACAGGAAAGATGTGTGGCTAATGTCCTTGTAGAACGTCATTTACACCTTGAGCCTCATGAAATATTTCCAGAAAACACCCACATCTGACTATCATTCAATTCAATCTTTAATGCTGCCAAGTGTTTCTGAAGGGTAAAATAGTGCAGAGTCCTGAAGAAAGATTTGGAGATGTTTCTGCTTGTGTACACTTGAAGAACATGGGTAGACGAATACGCATAAGCAGAAACATTCAAAGTGGGTTTTTTCCTGATTTATTTTTCCTAGACTGTTCTCATTTGGGTACAGGATTCTCCCTGCCTCATCAGAAAGAAGCTGGCACATTTTAGAGGCAATTGCCTAAATAATAAATATGATAACAATTATAGTAAAGCCCCTTCTGACTTTGACTTATCATCAAACTGTGCTTACATGCAGTAACTGCACCTTGATACTGGAAATTCCCGGACATTTCCAGTTCTAACAACCAATCTGGCCATCTTTATCTCCCTTCCAGTAAATGAAACACAGAAAGCCATTTCTTGTGTACCTCTGTTTCCAGGGAAATTGTATCTCAAGTAACATGGTCTCACTATGTGGCCCTTTGCTAGTGTTGGTGAAGGACGGAGCTACCAGGGTAGCTTAGTTTCTTTCTCTGTGGCAGTCTTTGCAGCTGCGATGTTGACTAAAATGTGGGGCAAACCGAGAAGGAGCTGAGTGTGTGTGTGTGTGTATGTGAAGAATGGTGTTTTACGTTTTGGGGAAAACAAATAGAACTACTGATGTAAAAAAATATTGTACAGTAGTTTTAAAAAATATCCTGTTATTTACAAATCACACAACTTGTTATACGCAATATTAAAAAAACATTTATCAATGCCTGTTTTCTTTTGCTTGTGCTTTTTTTTAATTTTTTGTTTGTTTTTTTAATTAGAAAAACCTGAGACTGATTAAATATGACTTGTGTTAGCACAAGTTCATTATAAACACATGTGAATGTTTATGTGAATGTGCCAGTCCTGGTGGCATTATGATAGAGTGTGCTTAACAGGAAAAAAGATAAAATACAATTCTAGATGCTCTATACTATCCATAAAGATGAAAACAAGCTAAAGAAGATATGGCAAAAGCTGAACTCAAATGAAATGTTTTTTAAATGTCACCCACATAGTACAGTTCTTCACTGATGTTTGACAGTAACTATGTAATGATGACTAGGGTGGGATAGGCTGTGCTCCTGCTGGCTTGAGGTAGTTTTTAAGGACACTCTGTGTGAAGATGTTGGCCCATTGCTGGTGGCACTTCTAGGCTCCTTCTGGCGCTGGCTGGTGTCTGGAGGAGCAGCAGCAGGGCACTGCTGACCCTGTGTTTTTCTGAGCACAATGTGCAACTATGAAATGGCTGGGGAATGAGTAATGAGAATATGAAGCCTTCACAGGGAAGCTATGCTTTTTGGAAGACAGCAAGCCTCTGGCAAAGCAGTGAAACAAGGAGAGGTTCAAATTTGTTGTGAGAAGTGTTTTCAGAGAAATTGGTTTGGATTGTGTAGCTTTTTATAATACCATCTCTCATGGAAGACAGGGAGCCATTTCTGGGGTCTGGACAGACCTGCTTCTGCTTTCATAATGTGAGCTGTCTGGGCATTTCAAGTGCAAGAAGTTTAATTGCTTTCCCAGGAGGTATGGTTAAAAGACCTAGACATAAAAGCTAACATGGTTTATCTACTGATAAATGGAAGAAATATGCATAACTAACATCATGTCAGTAAGTGAAGTACGCTGAGTCAAAAGTGATGGCTTAAGCCTCTGACTAAGCTGAAAAGAGAAATTGCATCATCAAAGCTTGATGACTGTCAGAAGAAAAAGATTGAACTAAAATGCTGAAAGCAAATAGAATTTTCCCATGATTCACTCAAATTTTTGCTTGGATTCTTTCAAAACTTCTCATCATGAAGCAATCTCAAATGTATTTAAATATATACAAATATATATTTTATAAATCTAAAGCTATATATCCATTTAAGTATACTCACATATATTGCAAAGTGTATGCATTCATCTCTTCCATAAATGGGGCAGATGAAACATTTTTCTCTCAGAAAAAGCACATCCATAACTCTGTTTATTTGTGAGAAACAATTAAGATGCAAAACTTTAATAGTGGTGGATGCAGACAAATTTACCAGAATCAATATACCTTATCACATTGTGCAATTAAATGTATAAGTGTAAAATAATTATATTTTATTATACTATATGATGATATCTTTTAATATCATATCATTTTGATATTTTAATATCAAAAAAGAGAGAGAGAAAGAAAGAAAACATTAAGACATAACACTGGGACTGGCATAAATTCATGGAAAAAGTTGCTCCAGGCGTTAAAGTATGTGTGAAATAAGAAATTGCAGAAAATAGTCATGTGAGTCTTTATTGGGAAACATATTTATTCCAACTAAAACTACATTATTGAATATTAAAAAGTAAATCACATTACAGACGTCTCTTCACATTGACCTAGCATTATAAAAGTGATCCATTAAAATTTAATTTTCATATTCAGTGTTGCTGATATACACTTCATTTACAGTAAATAAAACACATGTAGTGGGTTTATAACCAAGACTGTTAGTGCTGTATAAAGTGATAGTTGTTTGGTCGAGTTTCTTCCGAAGCAGCACACGCATACTACATTGCCAGGTGTATGCTCATATGAATAGTAGATATGAAAGTGGGAACTCTACTTACCATTTCTAGTGTGGCTTCATAAAAAGCAGACAATGTATGGGATTTTCAAAGACATCATTTATTTTGATGCCTGAAAATGTTAACTCCTTGTTTAAAATTTCCCTCATGCCATCCAAGAGGGGAAAAAACCCCATTGGATTCTGCTAATTCACTCAATATTATAAGCCATTTTGGATGCTTCTGCAGTCTGTACATTTCTTTTCCATCTTATACATTCAGCATAAATAATTCCTGTTTCCTGTACTTCAATCTTCTTCCACTGCTAATACCTAGAGGAAGAAACTTCACCCTCCTACCCTGTAGAAGCCCTTCCTCCTCCTTGCACTCCTTAGTGCCTTTCTGGTCAGGACCGTCAAAATTATATGCAGGACTGACAAGCTAACCTAGCAATCTCTTTAATAAAGGTCAAATGCTCAGAGTAGAAGCCCACCTAATGCAAATGCATAATCTGAATGGACTCTGAAATTTCTTATTTAGATTTTCAGTAAGAAATATGCACTTCCCTGGTGTAGCTCACTGTATGCTCGGGCAGACATTTGGAAATAGATGAGTCATATCCTAGCATGCTTTAAAGGCAACCTGATGGATTGCTTCAGCCCTAAATGCCTGCAGCTGTGTGGTAAGTGTCCCATAGCAGTGCCTCTTTCTCCTTTGTTTCCCTTTTGGTAGAATACTGTGTGCGTTCTCTGGGAATGCTGCCCATGGTGGGAATACCCCACTGAGGATATCCTTCTGCAACCAGAGCTGAACTCGAACAATTATTTCCACCAAAATAGGCATATTCAGGTCATTTTTTCACACCTCAAGGACTATAACAAAAGGAACTATTCTAGTGGTTATTAACTGCAACATGGTTTTGCTTTGGACAACAGGAGAGAGCAGTAGTCACAGAAGTTCATAGTGACTAGAAAGAGATGAAGATGTTACTCCTATGAAAACAGCGTAACATGGAAATATAAAATGGTCAAATCAAATAAGTCCACAAAATCTATTTGTTGAGCTAACATGACTTTTTAAATATCTTTCTGTGAAAACATTCAGCAAAATAAATGTTGGCATCTTCAAGAGAGTTACAGGAAGGCTCAGTGAGTTTGCTTTGGAGCATGTAATCCTGATGTCATTGGACAGGCTGGGGATAACTTGAGCGGATGTGTGAGCTTCCCTAAGGGCACAGCAAATCATTATTTCCAGATGGAAAGACATGCTTCAGAAAATAGTTTCTGGACATAATTGCTGATAAGCCAGGTAGGCAATAAATGCTAAAATGGGAAGACGACTAGTAGGGTCTCAGGTAGGTAAGAGCTGCTTGCAGTCTTAGGTGACAAAGAAAAGCACAGAGGCAGATGGAAGCAATCCAGTGTAAATGATTCACTTACTGAGAGCAATGATCAGTCTTCTGCTGAGAAATCTATGTTAATTTTAGAAAGTAAACCTTTTGCATCGCTATTGTTTTTGGCACTTCCCCTCTCATCTTTGTCTGTCCTTCATCATTGGATCATGTGGTGTGTGCTATGATATGCTGTGTATGCTAGGGAAGGTGCTGGAGGAGGAAAAGCAGCCCAGGTAACTGGAGGATAACAGCCAGGGAGAGCTATAATCCTGGAAAATGTCAGGGCAGTGGGCAAGCTGTGGTAAGGCTTGTGTATAGGGCAGATGGAAGTTGATAAAGCATAGTGAGGCAAGTGGATTCTTCTACCTTTGCATGGAAAACTATCAGTCCTTTACAAGCACCTAAGGATAAGGACTTAGCAAAGAAATCCCCCCAAGTATATTTTACAAGAAGAAGCTACATATATGCTGGTTGTGGCCTTGTTGCCAAGCTGGTTTTCTTCTTCCCTAACTATGTTGGCAGATTTTAGAAACACCTGAATGTCTCAGACATGGAGAAGATGTATTTTACAGAAGTCACGTTTGTTCTACATACAGCAGTATGGATACACAGAAAGAGGTCAAGTAATGTATTTTATGCACTGTCTTACCAGTTCATGTACAGTTTGGACATAGCTGTAGTGACTGCCAAGCCACATTTCTTCAGTATAACCCAGTCTATTTGCAAACAGAAGAGCTGGAAATACCTTGGGAAAGCTGTCACTTTGTTTCCTTCTTCAGCAAAGCTCAGCCACAGCTCCAGGTAAACTGTATGACCTTTTATGCTTTGGGCTGTTTCTGTATTAAAAAATAAGACATGAGTGACCCAGGTAGAGTGCCTGTGGCAGCAGGTGAGCCCTAAATGCAGGCAGAGCTGAAGCATTGCTGTGACAAAATGCTTCTTCTTGGAAGCGAAGGCACAAGCTTCATCCAGGAAAGGTGTTTAACCCTTGAAATCTCCATCGGCTCTAGGTTATCCACTGTCCTAGTGATACCTGTATGGTAGGATCCAGCAGATCAAGAACTGGCTTTTCTATTTACTTTTTTATTTTACCTTTCTGTTACAAGGGCAGCTTTTTCCTAGAGCGCAGTTTCACTTCAAACCCTTCAACAATGTCGGGTGAGCAAACCTTAAGGATCCCGCATAGTTTCTTACCATTTCCTTTACTAATTAGGTGAAATTACAAACCATTAACGTTTAAATAGGCCTTTGCCAAAGCATGACAGGAATTTTCCTACAGCTCAGTATGACAAGAGCCC
>JANHGB010020452.1:7683-21321 GCA_026283785.1 Coracopsis vasa
AAGGCCAGGTTGGACAGAGCCTTGGGTGACATGATTTAGTGTGAGGTGTCCCTGCCCATGGCAGGGGGGTTGGAACTTGATGATCTTAAGGTCCTTTCCAACTCTAATTATTCTATGATTCTATGATCATGTGAGCTTTGCATACATTATATGATACGGACATGGAGACATAGGCTTACCTTCAGATGAAGACAGTATAGACATCTATATGTGAGGTAGTCATTCAGTATTAGGTTTACGGAAGTGAAAGCAAAGGGAATTTTCATATCATTACACTGACATTTAGCAGCTTATTTTAATTATATAAAAAAGTACTACAAGAGGAAAGGCTGAGCAAGTTATTTATTTTACTGCCTTACATTTTCACCGTGATGTAAGGGTATCTGCTTTACCTTCCCCAGGAGAGTTCCCTGATGTTCACTGCTTCCTCCATGCTTTGGGACTCCACTGGCCGAGCAGTGCCTCTCCCCATTAATCAGCACTGCCTTTCCTAGTGCTGAGTGCAAGAAGAACATTCCTTAAAGCAGTTACTTGTAGTTCATTGCTTAAAGATTATTTCTTAATACATCATTGCACTAGCACCTGCTTGTAAGCATGGACCAAGTCTTGGTCAGTAGGCACAAGCAGGTTTATGTGGAATAGAAAGTTACATTGCAAATAAGTCACTACTTCCTTCCTTTAATCTAGTTTCAAAATTATTTGACTTTTGCCATCCAAACACAGCTTCCATTCACGTGTTTGGGAAGCTTTTGAAAGCATATGAATGGTGATTTTCCCAGTTTTTCCAGAACTTAATGTAGTTCCAGACATGTCTGCAGCTGGCTGCCTAATAAAAATAACTTGCATTCCTAGAAACATTAGATTGTACTGATGGCAAAAATTACTAAACTATTTTAAAATGCAACCCACACTCTTGCATTAAAATATGTTTCATCTTGGTTGATATTAATCTAGAGTAAAAGGTTAATTGCAGTCATGTTTGGTTGTGTTTTTATTAATTAGCCATTTACAGAAAAGTTCTCATATTGTAGCAGTTTGCTTTTTTAACTTTGATTGCAATCCATCGCTCTCCTTCATACTGTTTTTTCTTTTGATGGATAACTTATGTTGCATTTATTCCATGCTGACTTACTGGTTTAATATAGCAAAACCAGTTTGTTTTAATGTGGTGAGATTTTAGGGTTTAAATTCTCTAATTAACTGGAAAAATTTGTTTTAATTAAGAGAGAAAATAAACTGTTGTATTTCCAATTCATGTTTTCCTTCAAAACTTTGGGGTAAAATAAACATGCAAAATGTTTCTATTTTTAAGTTTAGGTTCTAGAGAATTTTCAGTGGCTGGATTAACAGTTTTTGTGATGAAATGTGTTAGTCTTATAAGTAAGGTGTGGCAGCATTGAGTCCCAGGTCTAGCAAGGTACACTGAATATAGAAGCATTATAACAAATTCCCTGTGCTTCAGTATTAGTCTCTAATTGTCTATTCTTAGGTATGTAGAAGTCACTGATGAAGTCTGTCTGTAGTGTCCAGTAGGCCCAGCAGCTCTAAGTTATTCGAGTGTTTTGTACTTGAAAATGAAGCACGCTGTTTTCTTGGTGATATCCAGCAATAATGGATGAAGAGTTTTTCTCCTTTTGTATCCAGTTCCTCATAGACTCCTGATCATGTTTCTTAAAATACTGCTGTATGAAGAGAGAGGTACTCATTCTCACCACATTTGTCATGTCTTCTCTACTCTAGGAGGGTTGTAGCTGCAGGCAGCTAGGTTAGCTAAGACCAGCCAGTGTGGTACAAGTATCAGGTGATTGATGCCAGACTGTCAACACTTGCCATTGTTTTCCAAAATAACACTGTTGTAAATGGTACAGCAGTCAGTGATGTTTTGTGGGCATAAACCGTTGAGCCTCGATGCTAAGTGTTGATAGATTGGAGGAAGACAACACAGTTTGGAGGCTCAGCTGTGAGAGCAGCCTCAGGTCGTGTGACAACTGCAGTCCTTGTAAAGTAAGCAAGAACTTGTTTCAACAGCAGCAAAACCTTCAGTGGCTTTAAAACATTATTGTCTCTCTGGGATATTTTCTCTGTTGGTGATATTGGTGCTCTTTTTACAGCTCTTTTGGCTATCACTGTGTCAAATTGTTGCTCATTGGGCATCTAATGGGCATCTGCACAGAGCTGCCGGGAGGGCAGAGCCAGCTCCTCCCATCTTGCCCTTCCTGCCCAGGCCTAGGATCTTCTTCCTTACCTTTACTGCTACTGCTCATCTCATCCTGTAGTGACACTATTCAAGTTCCTATTAAATAATAGGAGAAAGCTATTCACTTAGATTTATTTGTGGTTTTGCACTTTTTCCCCTTTGGTTAGTTTTCAGATGGTTTAACAAGCTAAGCTCGCCCATCAGGGCAGCCAGAGGTGGTGCAAGATAAAAGCAGGGAGAATGTGTGGTTCAGAGTAGCACTTACAGAGGGAATAGCAGCAGCGATTAATTATTAAATCAGCACTGCCTGTCTTATCTAAACTGCAATCTTAAAAGCATATCTTTTGAAAAGGACACCTGACCTTGAAGATGAAATATTTACTGTTTGAATTAATCTTAAAGTGGTATTTTTCTGGGCTATGCCTGATCAGATTTGAGTATTTCTTGGTAGGTGGTATCTACAGACTCTTGATATATCTAAGAATTGGTGGTGGCATCCGCAAAAGGGATGCTTATCTCTAACAGAAATTCACAACCCTGAAGGGGGATGTGGTACAGACTGAATTTTAATATGTGGGGTAAGCCTGTTAATATTATCAAAAGACATAGAAAGTGTAGAAGGACAACTCTAAAACTCCCCATATTCTGGATGAATAGGATTAAAGTTGTAAATTATAGAAAATGAGAATTAAATTGGGGAACAAATGGTGAGGGCTGCTGGAACGCATATCCAAAATGTTGCCTTCTGCAGCACTGAATTCAGGAGGGAAGAGATAGGTTGAATGCAAGTTTCTGCAAAAACTGTGTGGATTTTACTTATGGATTGCTTTTATTGCACGTGATCTGAGCAAATGTATTTAATGAGACTGCACAGATGTTACATTGCAAGGCAAATAATGAAAAAAAGCTATGATGTGTGATTCAGGAATTAAAAATGTAATAATAAAACCTGTATTCCTTCCATGCATGCAGGTGACTTAAAAATGTGTTTCCTGAGCGTACTTTTGTATGTTCAGATAAATGCACTCTGGACTATTCTTTGTAAGCCGATATTGAGGCACATGTCAGCAAGCAATTAAATACTGGTTTGATGGTTTCAACCAACTTCTGTGTAACTCACAGTACATTCTTGCAGTACTGTCAAAACGTGCATACCCACAGGATGTGGAAATCATGTGAATTTAATTTAAATCTAAATCACTGATTCTAATGCCAGACTAAGAGGCTAATTGAAATAAACCCTTTATTATTAGTTGAATTAAGTAAGTAAGAGATAGTAACTAGGACAAGGGATTGTGGAATTGCGCAGCTAAGGTAATATTGTGCTTGTGAAGATATATGTGGCATTGCACACATCAAGCAACAAATTTGCTCTTGTTTGCTCTAAGTCATTAAAGGATACATTTGATGCCTTTTCCGTGTAACACCTTAAAGAAGCTATATAAGTATGAGGACAAAAGTAATAAACTTAGGAAACCACTACAATGTACAGCATTGAAATAGAAACACTGTTCTGGCATATTTTACTTTGCATTCATTAGCTCTTTATGTATCATTTAACATATAAATATTCTTTAAAGATATTCAAAAGCTTCAGAGCCCTAAAGCAGTGGAAAAAGTTGTGTGAGAGAAGTACTGAAGCTCTCCATGAGCTTGCTTGAACAATTGCAGGTTTAAATGTTGGAGGAGGAGTGGTTATTCCTTGTTGGTTAGTTTAATCCATTATCCTAGAAGCAGGTAAGCAGGATGCTGCACCTGTAGCAGTACTGCTGAATTCCATGGCACTGGTGAGGTGCCCAAGCATTTGACATCATCATTTATAAGCAATTGAGAACAAGGACTGGGGTTTAGGTGATTGTACAATATTAATTCTAGCTACATTTTGGAAAGACAATGTGGTCATTGCTTGCTACTTCAACTGACCTAGATAGTTCAAAAGTTTTACAGCAAGAAAACTGTTCAACTCAAAATGGAAACAAAATTTCATAGTTTGTTTCTTCAATATTTTAATAAGAGAAATTTACCTCTAAGGAACCCCTAAGGATCATGACTAAGAGAAATCCTGAGCTAGACATTAAATAAGCACTTTCTGAAAAGATGACTTTTTTTTTTCCCTAAAAAAGCAGATGGCAGGTTGTCTTCTCTTATGCTGTTGCAGTATTTGAAACCGGTTTTAAAATGTCACTTGTATGCATGTTGACATCTAAATGGGCAACACTACCTTGGCCTGATGAAGTATGGGAGAGAACTGTGTTTATCATACATCTCCATATGGAAAGGATGGGGCAAACCTCATGCAAGGACTGACTGCAATTAAGTGAGAAGGATTGGAGTAGTTGTCCACATGCCTGAAATAGGAACAAATCTCAGATGCATGGATTGAGCAAGCAGGAGTATCTTGGGATAGGGATGTATCCCAGGTCTTCTAGGATTTCCCAGAAATAATAGTCTAATTTACAGATTTAGAAGAGAACTGTGCAGCACTAAAGCACTCCTCAGTTAAACCTGTGTTCATCACTTTCCATTTCCAAGAGGTTGAGCCAGAAGCCAGAATGCCATGGCCTTTTTCTGGAGGAGCTGCTGTGAAAATCTGAGAGCACTGAGGCATCAGTCTGATCTGTAGGGCATCGTAAGCATAACTGAGTGCCTGTCAAGCACCACTTGTTAGTACAACAACCGTTGTTTGATTTGTTTATAAAGGTCTATGATGCTTTAAGAGTAGTGGAAGTGTTTTATAGGCCACAAACAGCTTCTTAGAGCGTGTTTCTGTAAATGGATCAGAGGCTTGCTCTATTGGAGTTGAGTTAGGGTATTTGGAGTTCATAGAAATCTGGGTTACCACTCCTCTTTTCTGCTAAATACAGTTTAGATAAGATACCTATTGGTAGTTTTTACCAGCCATCTGTAGAAACAGTCACCTAGAGTTTTAGAGGTATTTCTGTAATCATCTCTGCTGGCAAAATCAGTACAGTGTTGGCTTTCCCAAGTGCTCTGACTTGCAGTTCTCTAGCACCCTTTTTCTGTCTTTTGGTGCTGAAATATCCATGGCACTGAAACACAAGAAATCCGATTTGGGGCTCAGAGTGAGATTAATATACAATTGCAGAAAAACTTGAAACACTTCATACGGCTGTCACTCAAATATATATGCTGGAGTTTGGTTTCTCTGACGGGTTAAGGTTTTTGCCTGAAGACTGTTCTGTTGTTGCTGGTGCTGAATTGCTGAAGCTGTAGCCTTGTTTCTAGGTGGGAAAAAAACCCAACCCTGCATGTTGACCTACCTAGCAGTACGAGGAAACAAAATTAATTTTGGCACTATTTTAGGCCTGCTTAGCTGTAGCAAGAAGCATGGATACTCCCAGCAGATTAGACTCTTGCTTCTGCATTTTGAAGTTTTAGTTCCAGAACACATTCCAGACTAGGCAGTCTCCGTGTACTGGGTACTAAGAAATGTTCCCAGGCTCAAGTAGCTTGAATGTGCAAGCTGTCTGGTAGTGCCAGTGTCCATCAGGAAAGCACTTAATATTTAAATCTGGGGTCTCCTATTGAAAATTCTATGGGAATATTCTTCTGACACACAGCACAAAAAAGTTATTGTAAAGTGCAGCTGGCCATATCACTTTTGGGGTATTTTTCAATAGGGACAAACCCAGCTCCTTCAGTCCAAAACTAACTACAGAGATTGGATGTTTTGTTTTCAAGATAGTATTAAGAACACTCTTGATATCCTAACTTTGTGCTGACATCAGGCAAGTTAATGTCTATGTCCAGACATTGGTAAAAAGGAGTCTCCTTAATGTTTTTTATGTAGTACTGCTATTACCAGAGGCACATTTATAGGCTGAAAAGAAGCAGGTTACAGAGGAATCACTCATAGTTGCTCCTTATTTCTTTAGTCCCTTAATTAAAGCCTGGGAGATGAGCAAAGAGAGTGATACTTTAAAAAAAATGAATTCCTTTCCCCTCGCATGTATTCCCTATGATGATTTGTAGTTGTAAGTGTTGGCTTGGTTTGTTCTCAACCTTTTTACATGTTGTGGGTTCTGTAGCTGAAACTTCTGTATTAAGCTTCTAGAGTTAAAAAATAATTAATTACTGTGCAATATTTCCTCTGAGTGCAGAACTTGTCTGTCATCAGCACAAACCGTCTCTGTTAGTGCCACATTGTACAAGGAAGAATATTTAAAAGAAGTTATTTTATAAGGTAAATGTTTCTGGTCTTCATCTCAACTGTAGGAGTCCTTTTATATTTAAATAAGTGTCTTGATGTTGTTGATAAATTCCCCTTTTTAGACTGAAAATGAAAGCAATGGTTATCACTTCCTGAAACGTTTGGTTCAGGCAATCTATTGATGGATCACTTAAGATGTCTAATACTAAGATACGGAAAACTGTCAACATTCTGACTGTGTCTTAAACAAAAGCTAATGTTAGCCTTGCTTTTCAGAAGATGAGTTTTATTTTCAGATATCAAAAGCATTATTTTGAATTTAATTCTGCTAGACTTTTGCAGGGTTACCACACATTCTTTCCTTTTACCCCCTTATTCTGGTGCATGTCTGTGTGGAAGTTAACCCTTCCTTAGCCCAACCTGTGTTATAATTTAAACATTTAGAACCACACAATGACCTACTGGCCATTAAAAACCTGTGATACGGCTTTTATCACATGCTCACGTGAGGTAGCAGTCACCACTCACTATGCAGCAGCCTTGCAGTCCTGTGGATCCCCGGATTATGTGTTACAGTGTGCTTTGACAGCTGCTCCACAGGCACAAACCTGAGACATACAAGTAGGTATTAGCAGTGTGTAACATCCTAGTCATAAAATGATGGGGATATGCCACACAAACTATAGTTTCTTTCAGCCTTCAATTCCTCAGCTTTGCTGAAGCTTTTTATAAGTCTATATTTTTTGCTGGATTTTTTTTTCCGAGTAATTTTTAAACTTCATTCTTATTATTTATATACATTTTGATACTACCTACCTATTATTTCTATACCACTTACTTGTTTCTCTTCTGTTCTCCATATTTCTCCTTCCATATTTTATTTTGTTTCATTATTCCTTGTTTTCAGTGATTGTCTCTTCTGTGAGGCATTTGTACCTGCAGGGTCTGCCTTCCTACACACAGATCCCAGAAGCATTCAGGATTATTTTGCTTAGGTAGGCGCATGTCCCAAAAGTACAATCTGTTTTATTTTTACTTCTAGGCCTGTGTTCAAATTAAACTAGAGAAACCCTACAAACCAACAGGGTTAGGCACCTTCAAAGATCTGTTGGCTAAGTTTCTGGGCACCATTTTGGGTCAGGGTGTCTTGAATCCAGTTCTGCTGTCCTGTTGAAGCTGGTCTGGAAGGAACTCACAGAGCCTGCTGAAGAGCTTCCTTACCATAACTAATCTCCAAGATTGCTGGCTCTCTGTTTCCATACTCCCAGCCACATTCTGTCTTCTTCCAAGGCCTCAGGCAGAGGATTCTGTGATTAAGAAACAAGCTTGAATAAATTGGGGCCATTCCCAGTCCTGCCCCACTGGGATCCCTGCAGAGCCGGGGAGGGTGCGCAGCAGGGGAACGCAGCACTCCAGAGAACATCTTCCGTCTTCATTTCCTGCGGAACATCGCTCCATGCATGTGTGCAAATATGTAGCTTTTAATCCTAAAACATTTGTAAGTATCTTACAATGTGAGCTTGCATTTGTCAGTGTGTTTCATATTGGGCACAGCTGTGAGAATAAATTTGCATTTAAACTAGGGTCCCATGCTGGTCTGCTGCAACTTGGTGGTTTTGGCTGGTTTTAGTGGACAAGCCACAGCTAGGCTGCAAGAGGAGTTGCATGTATGTGGGTAGAGCTATGGGACTGCCACCTTAAATATGGTTGAAACAAATTACTTGTAATGGCATTGGGTAAAGATTAAAAATACTCCCATTCCAAATATTGAGAGTGATGCCGAAGGAAGTATTTCTGGTTAACGGGGAAGCTGCTGTTTCTAGCAGCAGTCAGCTAGCTGAGGGTTTGGCTGAGGGATGCTTTAACACATAGAGCTGTGCTGCAGCAAAGCTCCACTTGTTGATGTAGCTTTTTATTTTGGGTGGTGACACCATAGCTCTGATATCTGTACTTGTGAGTACGGAGTACTTGTAAGACGAAAAATAGGTGATAAAGAACTTATGTGTTTCTCCAGCAGCTGACTGTAACAGGATCTTAATTCCGGGTCCACTTGGACACCGCTGCATAAAAATCAAAGACAATTAATCTCCAGAAGCTTAATTTTTGATTACTGGTTACTGTGTATTCTGTGTAGCACAGTAAGTGCTAGAGTCTGAAAGAGAAGGACAGGGCATGTAGCATTACTGGAGGTGGGTGAAGCTGTGATATTGCTGGCTCCTTGTCTGCTTGCAGGACTTGCTTTCTGTAAGGCTTCCTAAAGTACTTTAGAAATCTGACAACTTTTCAGGAGAAGAATCAAGTGATTAATGAAGCGGGGTTTTCACAATCGAAATTTCTGCATTTACAGTGCCAACCCTGAGCTTTTTGCTGTTTGGGCTTTTCCTGCTCATTGCATTGAATAGGGAGGGTAGAAAAAAGATGAGTGCCCCTGGGAGCATGCGTCAGTAGATGCGTCTGCTGTTTACAGAGTGCTGCTGGCCACTGCCGGTGTGCCCGGACAGCAGCTCCCATACCAATCCTCCTCTCCCAGCAGCCTCAGTGCCACTGACCCTGCTAGCCAGCCAGCAGCCTCTGCCAGAGGTAGGCTCCAGAGTGCCCATGGGTGAACTTGTCAGCACATGGGGACAGCTGCTGCTGATTGGGTTTTGCACTGGGGTCTGAATGTGAGTCTGGGTCACTGAAGACCCTGGGTTGGTTTGTTGCCTCTGAGGACAAGCAGCACGATAAGCCTGCTGTAGGAGCCACACGACGTTATAGCACACAGCTCTTGCTGGAGAGAAACATCCGTGATTTTAGATACCTGTGTGATGTCAGCTCTGTGTGTTAAAGCATCCCTCAGCTAGCTGACTGCTGCTGGAAAAATGACACTTATCCAAGGGCTGTCAGCAGCTTACAGTTTACAAACTCACCAAGACATTAAAGGGTACAAGGGTACCTTTACAACTGCTGCCCCACGCTGGGAGGTTCCTCCTGGGCTGAGCTTTCTGCAGGAAGGCTGAGTGCAGCTCTGGACTGTGTGGCTAAACATGGCAATGCCTCCTGTGGACTGGAGACCTTTTAAAACTGGCCTAATGGTTTCTAAGAATGTAAGTGAGCAAATCAGAAGTAGATATATGATGGCAGGGGTGTGAATAGTAGTTCATTACTTTAGCATGGAAGGACAAAATAGATTTAATTAAGTGTATTTTGGACTCGGAACAGGAGCTGCCAATACCGAAACTTCAAGCACAACCAGAACTTTGCCCCTTCCTTATCTGCAGTATGAATATGTTTTTTTCCCAACTATATCAGCATGCTGTTGGGCAAATACGATTGCTCATGTTGCTTACAGTCTTGGAATCTAATATAGTCTGTGATTTTTATTTTTATCTGTACAAATTACTGCAGAGATTTTTAGCTTGTGAGCAGACACTGAGTTCCACTTGCAGCTGCTTCAGAAAGGTCAAAGAAAATCAGGGGCAGGTAACTAGAAGCTTAGCTAGACATGTAAAGTTACTGTGATTTCTCCCTTATGCATAGTGTGTATTTGTATGTTCTATGTTTTGCTCTGCCACATGTCTTTCACATGTGACAATGTGGTAGTGCAAACTGTGCGTGATTACATTAGTAATAGGTGATGTCTTAGAAATATGTAATTCATAGAGGTGTTTCTTTTTTAATTCAATTAATAACATGACATTGGTACCAAAGCAATTTAAATAGAACGTGCCACTGTAATGGGAAACTGCTGACTCTTGAATTAGCAGCTGTCAACTTTTTTAAGGACTCTTTTATACATATTCCATAGAGCTTTTTAAATAAAGAACAAGTCAGTTGCTGAGTGTTTGCTTTTGGAAGCTTTGATACAGTTCTAGATGTGCAAGTTTAAATTTAAAGGAAGTGAGTACTTTCATGATACTGAATTATGTTTTAAATATATCTGATTTCTCTCAGTGTGCAGTGCTTGGAAAGAGAGGGATTACCTGCAAGCTTTATAGTATGAGGTTTAATGTCGGCATTACCGCTTTACCTCTGCTGTGCTGTAGTATGAATTACAGCTGAATTACTTGCTGTGTGCATGGATTACAGCCTTCTCCTATTTGTACTAATGCACTTAGAAGGAGAAAAATTTAAAGTCCTGTATGTCTGTTATTTTATTTTTTTAATGGTTATAATTATGATGTCTATATGACACTAGAAAACTGCATTAGGGTTTTCAGGGGTGGGAGAAAAGCTACTTGTTTACCTGAAACCAGTATTATCTGATAGAGGCTGTATCTGTCTAAGTCTGTGAAATACTGTGGCTGTTAAATGAGCTCATTTCTGTAAAGCTAAAAATGTCCTGAGGTATCTGACCAGCATTTCTTTATATTTACTTAAAGTACAAAACCAACACAGAATAATTTGTTCTAAACTCACTATGTAACAGATTTTGACAAGTAATTATGAAGAGGAAGACAAAAGTCATGCAAAATTAGTCTGTATCACTACAGTATTTAATAATTTTACAGTTAACCAGAAAAAGGGGAATATAAGATTTGTGACTGGTAAATTGGCATAAAAACACTAAAAAGAGAGAAGTCTCTGGTACAGGGTGAATCAAGATTGCTTGTGAAAGCAGGTTCAGCAAGCCTCTTTGAATACACAGAATCTACGAGGCTACTTTGGGAACAGCAATACACACTGTGCTTGCAGGACGAGAGCAGCCTCTTCTAGGAAGCAGTTGCTGAAAGACTCAAGGTTGTTACACAGTCTGCCCGGTCCCTGTTCCTACACCCTCATTCAGACGTGGATTAATGCCAGCTTGAAGCCAGAGATGAGCCAGGAATGTTCTGAAAGGGAGGAGGAGCAGAAATAGAAATTGCATCTCTGATCCACAGTATGACTGCAGCCATACACACAAGGCCCAATGCCACCACACTTTGCTTTGGAGCCTTCAGGCCATAAAATTTCACTGTCCTTTTGTAAGTGCTACCTCTGAAGTGTTTCACAGTCTGTTGCTAATCAAGTTCCTGGCTAGAACTGATATCTTGGGGTGGGGGGAGCAGTAATGGAGCGGAAAGTTTATGTAAGTGTGTTTTGCGTGTATGTGCTTGACAGATAGGCAGCCAATCTACCTGGAAGTTACAGGCTGAAATTTGCTGTGCAGTAGACCCCAGGAAGGGGAAATATCGTGGGTGTCTTTCCTTAAAACTTATAGCAATTGAGAGTTTCAGCAGAGCAGTGAGCTAGTGCAGTGATTTTGTATTTATGGTCTTTCCTAGTTTGATGGGGCTTAGGGGAAAAGGAGGGGAGTGTTGGCCTAATCTTGTTACAGCAAATAAGAGGTGAAAACTTTTAAACCTTCTGTTGATGTGAATTGTTGAATGTTTAACAGTCTCTCCTCCCAGTTGTTTACAGTAAATAAAGTCCTTTCCCTTCCAGTGCTTGTGCTGCTGTCCTCATTAGTATGTAATCCAAGATCAGTACTGTACATGAGACCTGCAAATACTGTACAGCAGAGGATATGTTTTCCATTTTTGTTCACTGAATGTTACACCTTCCAAAATGTATTAGTTCCTACTACTGAGAATAAACTTCCTGTCCTAAGGTAAAATGGCAAAGAAAGACAATAAACCTTTTGTAATAAACCTTCTGTAATTTCCACTGCTGTCACCTTTTAGGCAATAGGTATTTAGGGATCTGAAATATAAGGAGAAATAATAACTAAAACTGCCAGAATAGTCTGATAAGTAATACCTAGCATGGTGAATTCTGATTTGAACTATTGTTTTTCTCAAATTACTTGTTTCTCAGACTTTAAGCAACCTGGAAATTCAGTGCATTCAGGACTAGAGAGAAGGAAAGGAGGGGTAATAGGTTGTACACTTAGGACCTGCAGATTTCCTCAAGCATTACAATGATGCTGTAGTGGGGATAGGGGATCTCTTCCTTTACCCCATCCTACACTCTGTGACCCTCTGTTTCTTGCTATCACCTGAAACTACTCAAGCAATTCTCTGCTACACATTGTGCTCTTCAGTGTAAACAAACTTTTTTCTCTCAGTATTTAGATACAGTAGACAAATCCCAGGGGTGATAGCTCAGGCATGGTTGGTTTTGGTTCACTTGTTAGCCATTGCTGGTTGAATCTGCTGTACTGTCTAGCTACCAATTGGCAGACTCAGCAAAAAGCTTTAGAAAAAAACTTGCTCTGTGATCCATTTGCCAAATCCAGAGTTTAGTGCCTCCTCTGTAATCAAGCTGGAGTCAGCTGATTATAGCTGAGACTTTTCATGCCAGTATCCTGCTTGCTGTCCTTTCCCTGCCTCTTTGGTCAAGTGACTCCAATTGCTGGAAAAAAATGAATCTCAGACTCCTCCAATTTAGAAGTATCTCTTGTTACCTCTAAACACTAGGATTTCTTTCAACTTAGAACAGCATCAATTTGATAAGGAGGGACAACTTCCAGAAGAGTCTGAACAGCATAAAGTGTCTTCTGGAGTTTGCTGTCTCCTGACAGATGGAGAAAGGTTTCAGCCCTTCAGCCTGAACACAGATAGTGTGATTCAGAGGAAGCAATTGGCAGGTAGGAAATATAATGTTAGATTTTTTCCGTTTCCTTCCCTATCTACCTTTTTATTTCACTGTCAATTACACTTTTGGCATTGTGGCCAGGAAAACAGCTTCAAGCTGGATTGGTATTGTCTGTTGCTGTGTTTTTTCTTAGAGTTAAGAAAACACTAGAGTTTTAAATTTTCCCTTGTTTAGAATATCTGGTTTAAATGACTTCATTGTTAATCATAATCTCAAGTGATTTCACAGCTCAGTCCCTCTCTATGGAGGCCATCCCAGCTATACTTGGGTTTAGCAGTGTTTGCCATGCTGGCTGGTGCCTGACTCCTGCTTTGTCACAAGTGCTTGTCTGCGCCCAGCTCCCCGGCACCCAAGCAGAGGACACAGCCCTGACACAACGTGGCAGGAGTGCACGCAGCCAGCTCAGCCTTGACACTGCCCTCCGGTTCGTAAAACTCTTGGGACCCAGAGCACAGGGGTAACGCTGCAAGGTGGTGGCTTTACCTGGAGTCTTTGCCATTTCCCCAATGCTCTTACTTTTGGAAATGCCATATGGAGACAAGCTTCACTTTAGATAAAAAAAGGACTTCAGTCTTACGCTGAAAAAAAGTTGTTGCATGTTTTCTGGACCCACGCTGTCCCTAGAAGTATAGGAACATTTGCACTGAGCTGCACCTAGGCTAATGAGCCCAGCTGGAGCTGATTTGTTTCTGCATCTCTGGTACAGATAATCTGA
>JANHGB010020453.1:0-15830 GCA_026283785.1 Coracopsis vasa
ATTGAGAAAGCAGTTATATGACAACAGTCTGCAAAGTGATAATGTAATAAATATCCTAATTTATATTATATTACATATAATACAAATAAAAATGATATTTACATCCTAATTTTTCCTTGTATTTTACACAAATTATAAACTCACTATTATTTGTGGAGTAAACATGCTTGATTTTTGGAAAAGTGTTCCTTTAGTTTATCTACTCTTTGGCTTGCAATATACTTAATAAGGTTAGAAAATAGTTATGCTGGCAAAGAAAATAAGTAATGTGGATGGGACACAAAGGGCAGCTTGGTTTGTTATAAATAAACTATCCAGAATTAGCAAAATTGAGCTAAATGTAACCATGCAATAAAACCCCAAAGACTGGATATCAGTCTTTACCCCCTGGAAGCTAAAGGTGGCAGAAAATGGGAAAGCAGTATGGCTAAACCTTGTGAGAAAGAAACGGAGTATTACTACAATCCAGTAGCAAAAAACACAGCTCCAGAAGAAAGAGGGAGCTGTGGACAGGTGTCCTGAGCCAAATATTCTGGCCTGCATGGGAGAGATGTAGTCTTTTTTTTTTTTTTTGTATCATTTTTTACTTTAGATTATTGCCTAAGGATGTGAAAATACATTACATTTGGTAGATTTAGGCAAAAAGCCCTGCTCCTCTGTTTCTCTTTACATTTTAGAAACACTGGATAAAATAAGCGGAGGATATCTCATCCTCGTCTTCTCAAATCTACTGCAGCAACCCAATTCCTACGGGTTGGACAACTAACATGACGAAAATTAGATCCAACCCGAAGACTTCAAAAACTCTTTGGACTAACCAAAAGCAATATAAAGGACAGGTCTGAAGCTAGACCTCTCCTTTGCAGGATTAAAAGATCTAAGGTCTCAAGGAGCATTCGTTTGCAGGCTGGAATACCATAAAGTGTTTAACACAAATACCCATTATTACCGTTTCTTTTCTTGTCCCCTTACTTTGCATGTCTGCATTGCAAACCAAATATTCAAGTAGCTTCTAAAACAGGTACATATTATTTTTTGCCAGATTTAAATTTTTGGAGGAAATAATTCCCAAGTTACTCCTTTGTAATCTGGAGTAATGTTTGTACCAGCACCCAGTAAGGGGCAGAAGAGAGTGGAGGAGGGTTAGGGTGAGGAGCAGGGAGTAGAGATCAGGCAAAACCTTAAACAGGCTGTTGCCACTCAACAAAGGTTGCAGTGTCAGATCATGGTGGAAAGGCAAAATATGAGTTTGCTCTGTGGACCTGTAAGCAGTATCTAAGAAGTAATTGTTGCTTAAGTAGTTCTATAGTATAGTCAGCCAATTTAATTTTAAGATATGCATACCACTTTTGCCCCTGGTTTTTATTGTGTGTACCAAAGGAATATGATACTGGAAGTTTAAAAAGAAGAAACTTTTGTAGGTCACCTATTTCATCTTTCCAGCAATTCTAAATTGTTCCCTGCAGTACATTTTCTACTTCTTTGTCATTTTCCAAATTAAAAACAGAAGCAATGTGTGTAAAAAATTAAATTAACATTTATTTGACAATAAAGCAAATTACATTTATATGTGAACTTTTCAATTAGCCCCGTAAAGCTTCCTTGGGACCACAGTACTGTGAAATCAGTAACATATTTTTATGTTGCATTAAAGATAGATATGAACTTTGTGTTGAGGAAAGGCTACTTTAATTTTCTTTTCAAGTTCAGAAACTGTGGAATGAATTTATTGTTTTTTAAAGAAGATAGAGTGATAGCACTAGAAAGTGGTTTTGTTTATATAAAAAGTGGGAGTAGAAGTACAAGCAACTAAATATTTCTTATCTTTCCCTGACAATGTACAACTACACTTTTTCTGGCAAATTCTTTTTAAGTACAGTACCACTTTTCTTTTTTGACAAGATGATTTTAGCTTAATTTGGCACCATAAGTACTGCACCCTCTTAAGTTATAATATAGCAAAGCATGGGGCTTACTTTTGCTGAAATAAACATGACATTCAGACTTCATTTTTTGCATGCAACTTTTTGGCTTTATTTTTAATGCTATAAAAACCACTTGTGCATAGACAACTTGTAAAGACCAAGAGAGATATGCTGCATTTTTGCAGGAAGCTAAACTAGCTGAGATGGACAATGGGATGGTCTTGATCTTCTCCATTCATTGTCAAGAAAGATGGAGTTGAAAAGTTTGGAGAGTTTATTTCCATCAAGATTCTTTGCTAACTATCCTTCATCTATGATATGATTATGAAAAATTTGCACAAAACACCTTTCATGATTCCAGACTTTAAGCGGGCTTGTCTCCTGTTAATAACCATATGTGGATCTTCTTTACACCTACAGGAACACCTGGGTTGTAATTTCTTACTAACTCACCTAACTAGGACACCCCTCATGCATGGTAGCAATAAGTTGTTCAAATATATGAGGCGATGTGGCACATATTTAGTGAAATTTGTCTCTGAACCAGTTGGTGCAGTTTCTGTTTGTGCAGACAGAAAATAAGGGATATGTCTGCCAACAGCCATATTAATTCTAGCAGCAGTTTGTCTGAAAAATGTCAGCTACTTCTTGTATCTGCACCAGAGTAATTAGATTTATTTATGAGAAACAATTATTTTTACCAATCTCAGAATCTAACTATCCCCTCATGGATCTTCAGCAACAGCAAAACCCACCCTATTGAGACCTATGGGATTTGTAGACTGAATTTGTAGAATCTGAAATTTTGGATGCTTCTGGAAAAAAAAGCAGATTAATTCAATAGAAGGGTAAGTTACCTGCAGTAGTGCAAGAAGTAACAAGAGCTCAACATATGCTGAAAGTAGAAATGAATCAATATTTTTCTTCTTTTTATTTTCTATCAGCAAATCTGAAAACTTGATAATTTTTTTTTTGTGTCTAAGCCAAGAAATGGAACTACTACACAGGCATGACTCTGAGACCTATTACTTCCAACGCTTTAGTTGAAGCCCAGATACTGTTAAAATCTCATAAGAAAACTTCTTCTTGGAGCATATCCAGTTTGAAAAGTTTTAAATATACCTCTTATATAAGTAGAAGCATTTTAGCTATTGTTGTGAACCATATGAGGTTCATCCATAACTACTATTTTCCTTTAGTTCAAGTGGAAAAAATAAAGGCATTTCTGATTGTGAACACAACTGGCTCATCATTTCTTTCCTATTTCATGTCTGACTTTTTTAAGATTTAGCCTGATATCTAAAACATATAAAAATTCCCCAAATAGTCTCTACATTCTACTTTGTTGGGATCTCAGTGCAAGCTTTCCATGAAAAACATACAGTAGGAATGGTGTCGTTCTAGAGGTTTCTGGAGTGCAGCTGATGTTGCTCTCAGATCTTCATAAATGTCAAAGTGGAAGGTCAGTCACATTTTTTAGTGTTATCACTAAGTACAGCAACAACACTGTAAAAGACATAGCAGAATTAAGTTCTTGGTCTTGCTGCATAAAGTGGAAGAGACTAAGATGGCACATGGAAGGCAAGCTTTTAATTAGATTTTCTTTTTTTTTTTTTGCTGGAGTATTTTCCTCTGCCTTGCACCTACCCTTCAAGAATTTAGTCACTGAACTCAAACTGGTGATTTAATTTTCATCATTTCCTGTTAGTTTCACACCATTCAGTTTCCAAATTGTCTTTTGAAATTACCTCTTGTCCTATTAAAGTAATAGGAAAAGTAAATAAATGGTGTATGTGAGCACACTGGAAAATGAGCTAAAAGTGTGCTATCTTTTTTATACATTTCCTTTGTAATCACTGTTCTTTTGCAGCTCATTTTACCATATACTTGTGCGTCCTGATAGTTCCTTGAATCAGGCTAAAATGCACATTGTAAAATGTCTCTTTTCATGATGATCTTGCAGGTTTGGTAGATCCACTGGCACAAAGCTCTCACAAATACTGAAGATCCTGACAAAATCCTCCCATTTCTCTTTTTCACTTTCATTTTCTTCAACTAAACAGCACATTAATGAAACAAGACAGAAGAAAATATTGATATTCCAGCATATATGAAAACCAAATACCTTCTTAAAAAGGTATAGAATCTGATAACAGCCAACGGCTCCATTCTACCTCCATTTACTTCCTCAGAAGTAATATTGCTGGGTTATTTGTCATCTTATTTATTTTCCTCTCTCCAATGAATGTAATTGATAAACCTAGTGTAAGCACTCAAATTACAGATATGTAGAAAAATGAGGGATCCCTGTTAAGATTGTTACAGAGTTCTCCAAGAATTTGGAGACACAGGACGCAATATACCCAAAAATGAATTAGCATGAAAGACTTGTGATTTGTTCCAGCTCACCAAGCACAACGTTACACTTATTCTTTCACCAGAATGATAGTTCCTATGAGATCATTGGTAGTAAAACATCTGCTGCCACAACACCTGGAAATTGTTCTACTTTGCAAACAGAAAACTGATGGAGCATGCTCAATACAGTAGCTTTCAAAAGAATTAGCTATTCAGTAAGACTCCATACTTTTGATATAAGTTATTAGTTCTTTCTAACTAAGTGATTAACAGTGAATGAAAATATACTTCCACTCAAAAAACTAGTTTTTATAATTTCAATGAAACACTGTACTCTGACAAACTGCTGCAACACATGATTCTGCTTTGATAAATAATTTCTAAAGAGCCACCCATTATTTCTTGTGAATAGCTTGTTTCAGTCTTTCCACTCTCCCAAGTTTTCATAGCCATATTATGATAAGTGAAAAATGTTGCATAATGGTGGAATGGATATAGCCTTATATTGTTCTTATTTTTCTTTCTTTCTTTCTGCGAGTTCTTTGAAACAGATGTGGTTTTCCTTAATAATTTAACTTCTAAGATTGAAATAAACCCTCTCTAATAAATTTAATAGGGTTTTTTAAGTATTATTTTAATATTTGTCTTGAAGTAGGCAACATGCAATTCATTCCTTTAAATAAGCTTATGTTGGCAATAAAAATCAAGAAAGAGAAATGTAAATGGTGGTGTCATGCCTGAGGGAATATTGAGTGCAGTTGTAAAACAATAAAATTTCTTTCGTTTGCAAGTCTGAGATCAAAGGCTTGTGGTTTGTGTACAATAGCCATGAGTAATGCATACAAGTGACATTCTTTATTGCATGAGATTCTCCTCATGCACATCTCATTTCTTCAAGATAATTCAAGCAATCAGCAAGACAAAGACAACAGATCACATTGTTCTTAGTGTTACACAGATAATCAATAGTCCAAAGCAATAAAATTAAATGTTTTGAGCTTTATTAAACTTTGGAGACTGCTAGTGAGTAGCTGGAAAAATAAAACAACATTAAAAACCAATTAGTATAACCATTATAGCAAAATATTTGCTTTTCATTTCACTATGATACTGAATTACAAAACGTGAGCCTGTAAGCTCATTGTTACAGCCATGTGCGTATTATGTATCTATTTAACATCAATAAGAATAAAAATTTGTAATGTAAATGCAGACTGAACAATCCAATAGAATTTTGGCCATATCAGTGAACTGAAGAAGGCAAAGCCCAACTCATTATGTTGCTTTATTTCAGCTTTTTCATGTTCCAGAAATTCCTAGGTGATTAGAGGTTGGTATGTGCTATGCACTTATGGCCCACACAAGTTATTAAGGTATGCAAGTCGTCCATTAATGTATATTAATTGAAACTATTCAGTGTAGACAAGTAAACTATGCAATTAAGCATTTTAATGATTTTAACCAAAAATCTTTAACACTGCAGGCTGGAGTCCCAAAGCCTGCAGATCTCAAACTCTCAGATGACCAGTTATATTTATTTTTGCATTTGTTTCTTAGAAAAAGTTTAAAATCACTGAAGCAAGCAAGTCCTACTATGTTTAAGATTAAAGTTCAGTTTGGATTCAATGAACTGGTGTTAACTTTTACACCCCTCAGAAAAAAGCAGCCAAAAAATGTATGTACTTAAAAAACTATACACAACTACCTATTAAAGTTTCATAAGTTCCAGTCTTTGCAAGTTCATTTCTAGTGCCTGTAAATTCAACAACTGAAGCCTGTGAGTGACAAACATTAATCTGTTTTAGGCAAGATGAAACAGAAAGTTATTGTACTAAATATGCTTCTATATCTTCTTTGTGATTCTATCTTTTCAAAATGTCTGACTCTTCAAGGGATACTTTTATACATATTCAGATATTGTGCAGTGGTACATAAGTAATAATACCTATAATCCACACTGAACCAGCTGTAGAGCTCTCATGAAATGGTGGTGTAGAGGATTATATACCTTAGCTACGATTCAAGTCACTTTTTACAGCAAATCTGTTGCAGCATGTTCATCACGAAGGTGCTGCTTTCTCATTCTAGAGTTAATGCCACTGTTGAAAAGTGATGCGCAATATTAACCTCCCCACTCAAAGTTAAAGCCATTTTTTTTTTTTTATTCCTAGATCCATTAAACATTTCCTTTTGCAGAATAAAACTTAGTTTCAGATTGCAATTAGCATAAAGAAAGTGCATCTTTCAAGGATTTGAGAACTGATTTAAATACAAATACATTTTAGTGCTGGTCCACCAAGCAAAGGAATTTTCAGGATTGATAAGTGGCCTTCAGTTAGGCATCAAAATGGGACACCTGTTCTTATAAAAATCACTTAAAAACTGTGAATACTCAACATTCCATATGGGTTCTCTCTCTTTTGCCAAGAATTTCTATTCAAATGGAGATTTCAAATCCTTTGAGATAGTTTCAACACATATCAAGACTCAAAGTTCTATTGTGGGTCTTCATTTAACAGTTAATTCAGGGACTTCCCAGTTGCTTTATTCATCAGACATTTCATCACCTCCAGCAACAGACAGATTAGGTAAAGTCAATCTGAAGCCTGTAAAATAGGTAGATATGGTTTTCATTAAAGAACATTTACCTCAATGCTGGAAGCACTGTTAAAATTCAAATTAGAAAAGTTTTGAGATAAAGCTTTGTTAATTAAAATGGTAGAGTTTGCAGTATTCCTACTGCTCTTTTGTCATAGTGGATATGACAATCATTTAATGTCAATTTTTTTCCCTTCTTAAAAAAGGGTATTTACGTTTAGCTGCCAATTCTTTCATACAGGTTTAGCTTCAAGCGTAAGTGCTATTATATGAGGAGCAGTATTAGTTGTATGCAATTTATTTCAATTGATTTGACTTTCCTGTTGTCATGCAGAGGAGGGAGGGAAGTGATATAAAAGCAACTTCTCTAGAGTAAATAGTAAGATCTTCTTTTGACATATCTACGTGGGCAGAAGTTTCAGATTCAGAGAATGTATAGGGACTATATCAGCATTACTTAATAAACATAAACCTCATTGAAAAAAGTATTTCTATCAACATTTTTCTCTGAGGAGACTCTGCTAGTTCAAGTCTTCAGTAATTGTTTTCCTATAGCACAGCACAGTTCTCGAAAATAACCTACTCCTCAGGCACTGCCGCACTGTGCTTATTCCTCATTTACAAACTTGAAGCTCTGTCTCAAGACAGAAAATTATTCCTTTTTCCCTCACATACAAAATATTCACTGCAGAAGCCACCATTAGGATTACCATTTTCATCATGTGTTGTGTCTGTGGCTTTAAACAGGAATCTTAATTGTATTTCAGATATTACCATGGCCTTCACATCATGCTACATTTTCTTCCTTGCTCTGGACATTGTCATTTCTTACTGTCTCAGGGATTCAGCTTGTCAGTGTTCTTCACCTTTCAGTTTTCCTGTTGAGGCCCAGAGAGATCATGTTTGACTCTCACTAGTCATTATTCATCTCTTCAATCTGTGCTCTCTCTGTGTTAGTTTGACCTCTGAGAGCAGTCAGTCCAACAGCCTGCCTGCCATAGCTCTCTTGCGCTCACAAACTGATGCTTAACCCCCTACCTATTAGACACTGCCTGGCACACCTTCATTTCTTTCATAAAGATCATGGGCTGCTTTTAGCCGCTCTTAAAAACATCCTTAAAATGCCCTCATACACAAGCTAGAGTTTAAGTTCTTGACTTCCGAAAAGTATCCTTCATCTTCCCAAGTTTTAATGTCGCTCTCCTGACACAGAGTAGCTATCTCTGGTATTACCTGCCAGTGTAAAAAGCATGTATCACTTTTTCCATGGTCTTGGGACTTAAATAGTTTTCTTGTAAGTCTTTACAGCAGAAAGAGTTGTGTATTTGTCTGGTTCATGAATAGATAGGCTGGATTGCATCCTTACTGCTGAAAGGTCTAGGTGGGTGATACACACTTTACAGAAACAGAGAATGGAAGATACTTGCACAGTTACTAAATCTGTGTGGTTCTCAGACAAACTTAGCTTACGAAGTTTTCCAGAAGCCTTCTGGACAATACATCCCTTTGATTTGGGTCTCCTTACTATACCAGGCAACATTTTAAATGTCAAAAAGATTAAGAGTGGCAGTGTGTGAAAGACAACAGAAAATTAATGAACAATTATTCACTCAGATTCAATTGTATCTCATTTTCATGAGATTTGTCTTCTACTCCCCTCAGAAGCAAAAAATGTCAGGTTCAAATTGAGCTAAATGCAAAAATGAGAAATTTATACACATTTTCTAGATACTACCACAAGATGAAAGACAAAAAGGCAACATAAGAAAAAGAGACTATCTAGACGTATCATTTAGGAATATGGGAGTTTTTTTCTCTTTTATGAAATCACTGAGGCTTGTTATTCATCTTTTGCCCATCCTCAAAACCAACCAACTAACCAATCCTAATTATGAAGGAGTAACCAAACCAATCATCATTCTTCTACCCAAAATCAGCTGGTAGGAATGATTCAAATTTTATCAAGCTGATAAAAACATATCTTCTGGACTCGAGCTATTATCTTCACATAACTGGCAAATAGGGAGGTTTAATCAGCAGTATTTAAAGAAAGAAGAGAAAACAGTGGTAGGAGAATAAACAGAGTATTGTAGAATAATTAAACACTTCCTGAACATCAGCTCTATTTTAAAAATTCATTGCCTAACTGAGACATACAGAAAAAAAGAAGTGGCGGGCTGCTCCCCTCCTCCCACACTAACACACTCCTCAAAGTGTGGGACAGAAGAAACTCCTACCATCATCACCAAACTGCTACTGATGTGTTGGGAGAGCTGACCTGCCTTTCATGCCACGCCAGGCCAAGTTCCTCTCCCCTTAACCCTCTCTGCTTCACTGCCTGCTACAATTAGATTCTCTTTGTACACTGTTTGCTCTAGTTAATGGCTGCAGCTCTGCCAAGAGCTTGTGTTAACTGTCAAAAGCACATACATGAGCCTTCCAACTCCACAGATATCTCTGATGGTCTTATTGGTTCTCTTTCATGACCTGGGCAAGGCACAAGTTTGCATACCACTGCCTCTGATTACTTACAACTGACTGCACCACCTGGTTGGTCCAGGCCAACTTACATGGTTTTCTCCAGACAAAGAACTAAAAAAATATAAATTATTAAAGCACATATATCAAAAGACAAGAAATGGAAATCAAATATTTTAACTCTGCCATTCGTATTTCTTTCTTTCCAAGTGCCAAAAGAATGCCTTTTTTCCCCTCTGTAGTTTTTATCTTGCAAATATCAGGAGACAATGATCAAGTAAACAACAAATACAGATTTTTAAGTACTCTTAAATCCTACTTGCATACACAAGTTCAGGAGTTTGTTTCTATTTGGTTACCACTGAAATAAATGTCTTTTGCTCCATGATTCTAATAATTTTCCAGAAAAATTACACAAGAATGCCTTCATTTCTTTAGTCTTCTTCCTAAAATTGGAGGATCTTTGAGAACACACTCTTCATCAATGCAAACACGCACTTCTCCATGTAGGCCAGAATGAATCTGGGCTCTCTTTCCAGAAGTATTCATTATTATCCAGTGCACCAAATGCAACACCTAATAATAATATTTAATACTTCAGCAGCACATTTTATGGTTTAAGAAGGATTTGGCTGATGCCAAACCATGCCAATTTGCTTTAAGGGTGTTTCAGCGAGACATTTTGATAGAGAAGTTTTTTTCCCTTGCACAGTCTTTCAGATCATCTTAAGAGAAATTTCAACTCACCAGTTTTTTAAAAAGCAAAAGAATGTGATTCTTTGCTTTGATATTACCTCATCAGTTCAGTGGAAAGAGCATTTAATTTTTTCTAGAAAAACCTTCACTTCCTCCAGGGTTCTTCAAGGGGACAAGTCAGGGCTGAAAACAAAGGAGGCATTACAGAATAAACTGGAAGGCCCCCAACAATTTCTTCACAAAAAATGTTAACTCTAAAAATCTAAGAGATCATTGTGATAATAAAATGATAAAAAAATATTAGAGAAAAAACCTAATATATCAAAAGCAAAGGGAAAAGTTCATATATTCAGATATAACTTGCAAATAGTCACTTCAGAAGAACTCTGTCCAAATATGTAAATGCTCCCTGCAAAACGTTTGTTAAATTATTTTTGCAGAATAGTCATAAATACTTCAAATTAAGAAACCTCTTTCAGGTCTTTTTTAGTTCCTATTACATCACCTAACAGGTTCCTTGGAAATCCTTCCAGATACCATACTGTTAATTTTCATCCTTTAGAACATACTCATAGTCCAGTTGAATTTCTTAATTGCTTTCTGTGTCCTTTTTGTTTCCAGCTTATAGCATTGCCCCACACTGTTTACATATGGCTTATATGCCTCAAACATACCTCAGATAATGATACCTATTTACCAGGTTACTGGAACTCAACATAAACTAAATTGAACTAGTTTACTTAAGTTAACTTCACCTTCTAACCAGAACAAGCTTTTCCTCTCCTGCAAGAAGTAGCAAAGAATTCACTCCTCAAAGTTTCCAGATTCAAGAAACTGTTGTGTACCAGAGTAACAGTAACAAAAAAAAGGCTCATAAACAACCCATATTATCCTTACACTCACCTGTATACATTGTTAGCTACAGCACTTCTTCCACAGACACCCTTCCACCTTCCTCAGCCCATCCCTCTTATCTCTTCCCCCTCATAGGCTCTCTTAAGTTTTCCAAAAGAAACAGGAAACATCTGCACACATGAGCTGTGATTTAATCATCATTTTCTATCAGTTACTCATAAGTTTGGTTAAGAAAAGGCAGACCATTTAGTATCTTCTAGTTCTGGCTTTATACTTCCTATGTGTCATGTGGTGCAGCTAAAAGTAAATTCCAGGTTTTGAAAGAAAATGTTCCTTAAACATGTTTGTCCCCACAAACAACCTCCCATTTGCACCTGCCTTCCCTCTTGCCTATGATAATTTTCTCCTACCAGTTAAAACATAGGGGAGTACTTTGCTTTTTAAAACACACTTGTCTCCTCTCTAATGCATACAACCCTGCAGCTAATAAAAAATTACTTTCCATTAAAAAAATGCTTTCTGTACACAACAAATGTACAAGTCATGATGAAGCACAGCTGAAAAACCAAGACCAAAATGATGCAGAAGCATTACAGCTGTACTAGGGAGATACCAAGGTAGCATTTCTGAACTTAAGCACAGTTAAATATATTGCTTTTCTAGAGTTTGACTGTTTAATTGGAAGTTAGAATTTTTCAAAAATGAAAAAAAGACATTTTTTTTTTAGTTAAATACTCAACTCCTTCCCCAAAGTATTGCCTTGACAAAACATTATCGATCAACAGCTAAATACATACATTGATGGAGAAAGAACAGGCTTTTAAACTTATCATAGTTTTAATTGAAACCTTCCTATTCTTTTTCGACTTCTGAACAACTAAGATATAAAATGAGACTGGACTTTATACCCAGCAGTAAAGTTGCTGACATTACTACTTTGTACTGGATGTACTTAGTACATTCACACAATACACACTTCACCAACTTTTTGAAGCACTGTATTGAGTTCCTGACAAAATCTCTTTTGCCATACACACTTAGAGGCCTTTCAAATACAATCGAGTGTAGCTGGGATGAGTCATCCTTTACAAATCATTGATTTACAGGGTGTATGAGTGCAAACAACACAGCCTGCATACTCTCCATTAACTTTGTGTCAAGACTGACGTACCCAGCTAGATCCTAGCAAGTATAAAAAGAAACGAGAAAGAACAGCTAGAGTTGCCACCCTTTTCGTATTCCTTACTGCTCCAGAAAGAGCACAGCTTGACCTGAAGGACCATGTTCACTTGCTAGTAGTGGTAGCAGTTTTAGATATCTATTTATGTATTTATTAATTATTAAGGTCTGAAAAAAATCTAAACATACAGCAAATAGAAGACCATCCAATAATCAGGTCTCCAATTCCACAATACATTTCAAAAGATAATGCTACAGAACTACAGTAGAAAACATCCAAATATGGAATTTCTCTTCTACACCTGCATCTGCGGGAATAATGGGACACAAGAAATCTGATGAGGATTCATACTACTACTGTTGCAAAAGCACAAATTCTGCTGTTTCATTAGTACACTCCAACAATTCCTGCATATTTACAACATACACATTTTTAATTGTGGTGACAGAGCAGCTCTGTGATTTAAATATCTTTAAACTTGTATTTTTTCTAACTCTTCTTGCCCTGCGAAAGGAAAAACAAGTTTGCCAAATGTGTATAATATTTTGCAATAAGACAAAGCATTAAAATGTTAAAAAGAAACCCTGGATATACCTCTTTACAACTGGATGTATGCACTACTTGCCCTTGATTTGCATTTTGATACCTAAGAAGCTCGTTGAAGCTCACCATGAGCCCATTTCTTCTCAAACCTTATTCAACTTTAACAGAATCTCGGTTGTTATTAAGCAATGTAAAAACACACAATTTTTTCCACACTGAATAATCATTACAAAATATTTGTTCCGCTGCATATTCAAACTATATTGTGTGAATATTTCCACAAATGAAATAAGTATTATATTTGACCAGACTTTGGATCAAGAGGACAAGTCTGCTCATTGCCATTGACTTTGGATCACATTATCACAGAGTGCTCATACTATAAATAAGCCAGGTATTTGCCTTTATACATTAGATTTTATTTCATACAATCGTATATGTTACCACTTACCTTTCTATATAGAAATGCATGCTTTGCTGATTACGAGATATAAAAATGTAACACTGATATATGACAGTCACAATTTGCTTTACTATCGTGCTAAAATTCCCCACGTCCACATGAACTCCAGTAAGTGGCCGTCATTTTCCAAGGGCAAGTTAGAAACTGACACGTGTCATCACACATATTGACCTTGGAAGCAGTTCCAAGGTGAAAGTATTCCAAAACACCTTTGGCTGGTAAGTATGCAAAACAAGGAGATTTTTTAGTCATCTAGAATACACCGAAATGTATTGCATTACCCAGTAGATGCAGCATCGTGATTATGTACCATTGATACTTACTTGTATACTCCAAATGAATATCTAAACACATTATATACAGCCTTGTTTATGTTATGCAATGCACTATACATGTATTAGGCTTAAATGCATACATATAAAGAACACATGTATACAGATATTATTATTACACTTCAGAGAACTTTGGTTAGCGTAATGTTTTATTTATTTGCTTGCCCTCCATCAAGCTATTAGCTGGAGTGATAATTGATCAAGCAATTGCATTTTAATTGTGGTAATAGAGGAGCTTTGTGATTTATTCCTCTTTGTTTTGTTTCACTACAAAGTAATCATCTTCACTCAGATGTTTAACCACCCACCCAATTTATCTATTAAAGCAGTTTCACAGCCATATTTCATTAATCTCTGTAGGTTCCACAACGGGTATGGCAATTTCTCTCCTTCACGGGGTAATTTCTTAATTATGATGGCGTAGGTTATTGCCTCCTTAATTTGCACTTATACTAATCTACGATTTCTGTTAATTTTGCAGATGATGCCATGATTTTGCCTTATTTTGTTAAATACAATAGGCCTCAGCGTGTTCTCGTTTAAACTGATGTTACTCAGGAATCTCCATAAGGTTATGATGGCAAGTGCATGGCGCATGGAAGTAATAAGCTACAAGAGGTGAAAGGTATATCCTGAGCTCTCAGGTAAGCAGAACTTGTCCTAAGTAGACCTAAAGAGGAATAAAAAGAAACCAGTGAAACAAAATTTGGTCTGAGCTGCAAATGACTACAGTATCTTCCTTTACAAATTTATATTTACTAGTGCAATAGTCACCTGTTTTCAAAGTACAACTTTGAAACTTAAATTTCTTCTACTTAAAGGGAAGAAAAGAAAGTGTATGTGTAGCTACCGTGATAAAAATGTATTCATGGAAGAATTCTATTAACTTGTCTAGTATACCTCCTCTGACAACAGAAATACTACTGGATTTGGTTATACTTTTATCTAAGGGATAAAATACTCAAACCAAAGTAGCAACAGAATTCAAAGAACAAAGAGTTAGAATCTTCTTCCAAGAAGATATGAGAGGTCTTAAAGATGCAAGCTGTAAGATAAGGCTGAAGTGCAGTGCTGAAGACCTGATTTTGAACTCCTACTGTAGTATTTCTCTCATCTGAAGCTACTGATGCAGAAAACTGTCGATTCCCTTTTGCCCTCTCTGTTGCTGTCCTCCGAAGTGTGCAGAGTACTTTATATGATTCAGCTACCACTGTTGATTCTCAGAATGCAAGAGTAGTTTAAACACTGCTTTTTCCTTCATGGTTTGTTTTAATCTTATTTGTCTCTTTCTAAGTATATACTTGGTGGAATAATGGGATAGTGGCAAGTAACCTTGTGCTGTACATATGACTTTTCAATAATATTTGTAAAATGCATTTGCCATACTGTATTTACATTGGTAGCTCCCAACTAGAGTGTAAGACTTGTCATATTAACAATACCCTACACACAGGACCTTTGGAACAATGTCCCCTTGTCACTGATTTCCATCGTTCTATGTAGGACATGTGGGCATGTCTAGACCTTTAATTGCATCATGAACGGCAATATATTGCAGCCTTAATTATAGATAATCTTCATACACTATTTACAAGACTTCATTAAATACTTACAGTCTTAGCCTATTAGTGTTTATTATCTAGATGTATGCTTAGTATATGATGTATATTATCTCCAAGACAGCAATGGAACTTTTGCTCTGTGTGGTGCTCTTGCATGTATATGTAAGTGCTTACCCTGTTGTCAGTTCTCAGTTATGCTGACCTATGTCATCAATATCTCACATTGTCTCTCAGTTTAGCCATCAATACATAAATGCTGCATCTGTTTTCTGTTCATTTCAGTGCCTGAATTTTCAAATGGGATATTTTCTTTCAGTCCAATGACATCCAATAAGGACCATAATTTACATATTGCAAAGGAGCTGTCTTTGTATTCATTAATGGAGAAAACTGATAATTCTTTTTTTTTTTTTTTCTTCTTTTAATTAGAAATAAGTTGCTTAATTGTTAAGAATGTTTATTTACCCTCTTGGCACAGAGGCACAGATGTGCCCTTGGAAAGCCATAACTTAAGAAAGAAAAAGCATAGGTAAGTGAAATTCAATGAATAATTGATTACTGGAGTAACTACATAATTACTGCAGAACATGAAGGATAATTTTGACAGTGCAGGGGAAAATTAAATAAAAAACTACAGACAAATAAAGCCCTATTCTTAAAAATCAGTCACATTTCTCATACCGGACTGCACAATAGCCATGCAAGAGCAGCTATGAAAGGGGAGATTGCATGACATCCGTTTATAATGTGCCTTTCTCCCGCTTAAACATTGCAACATGTATTACAATAACCGAGGTAACGAATCAATTAAAGGGGACTTGGCCCCCGCGGTCGCCCCCC
>JANHGB010020453.1:15930-48134 GCA_026283785.1 Coracopsis vasa
CACTCCCCGCGCCCTCTGCCTCTGTCCGCTGCTTCCCGCCGTGCCCTCCCCGGAGCCGCTCGCCGCTGCTCGGAGGCTTTGTAGTTCCCGGCGCCGCAGCAGCAGGACCCGGGGCCCCTCCGCGCCCGCCGGCTGACGCGACCACTTGGATCTATCTGTGTGCGATGCCTCCTGCTCTGCGCGCTAGCAGCAGCAATACAGATAGCGGGCTTCAAAGAATTCTCCCCTGAAGAAGGATTTTATTATTTTTTTTATTATTATTCCTAGGGTCCTGCTACTGGGAAGAAATCCAGTTTCATCCCCCTTTTATTCAAAAGTCTCCTCAACTGCTTGTCGTCTTACGCGCGCTTTCTCCCTCCCTCTCCCTCTCTCTCCGTACAAATATCTATAGATACATCCTCGTTCTATGCAAGGAAAGTTGCAAAGGACTGTCGGGATGACGGAACCGCTAGTTTTCTGAGAGCCTTCTGAGCCCGGAGGGTAAGTCCCCCAACTACCGATGTACCGACCGGTGCAGCCCGCAGCCCCGACAGGGAGGTGTGGGGAGGGGGCATCCACTCCCCTCTCGGCCGCTCTCGAGCACCGGCTCCGGGCGAGGCAACAGTTTCGCGGCGGCGCCGGGAGAGGTCACAGTGGGAGAGGGGATGCTGCAGGGACCAGTGCGCAGGGACAGCGGAGGGAGCGGTCCAAGAAGTTTCTCCGCAGGTACCTGCGGCGGGCTTATTGTCTGGGAAGTTGCCGGGGTGTCCGCGGGACGGCGGCCCCAGCTTTATTGCTGCCCTTCGGCTCTGCTGTTACTAACAAAGAAGTTTCACCGCTGAGTAGCTGGGTCCGTCCCCCGCTGTGCCCGCCGGCCCCAAGAGCGATCTCGGGTGCCTCCCGGGCTGACCGTCTCCCGCGGCCGAGGAGCGGGAATCGGCGCCGCAACTTCTGGCGGGGCGATCCCCGCATCCCGGGGACCGGAGCCAGAAGCGCCGGCTTTGTTTTCGCCGCGCTTGCCATAACCTTCTCCCTTGTCGTGGGGATACAGACGCGGGGAGTCGTTCCGCCGGGGGAAGCGCCCTCCGCTGCCCCAGCCGGTGCCGATCCCCTGCGGGGCGGACACCGAAATGTAGTGGGACAGTGGGGGAAATATATGTATATGTGTCTATGTCTATAGGTATAGAAATATCTTTAGAAATAGCGACAGCACGGGAGAGGGGGCTATGATAGCGCACCCACCTGGGGTGCTGGGGAGGGGAGCGGCCCCTATGCGCAAGGGCTTGAGGCGAGGAAGGGGGGTCGCAGTTCGCGGGTGTGTGGCCTCCCGCACAATGGAGGGCCCCCGGCGAGGCAGGGGTGGAGGAGCAGGAGCAGCAGCAGGAGGAGGAGGAAGAGGGAGGTCTCCGTCTCCGCTGCAGCAGCTGCTGCTGCAGTGCCGCAAACCCGCGCCGCTCCCGCTCCGTGGGGCAGCGCCCCCGGGGAGGATGCTCGGCGCTGCGCGCACGGCGCGCTGCCCTAGCCCGTCCCAGCCAGTGGCGGGAACCGAGCCCCGCGCAGCACTGCGCGCCAGCGGCTGTCCTCGCCGCGGGGTGGCAGGCGGCGCTGGGGGCTGCGGAGCGGGCGGGGTGTAGGGGGGGTGGGTCCTCTCCTCTCGGCTGCCTCGCTCATCCCGTGTGCGGTTTGGGCAGGCGGGAGGGTCAACCACAAGCGGCTCCGTCGGTGCAGGATCGGCAGCAGAGGTGTTGCCGCACCTGAGTGTGAAGCTACTGAATTAAAACAAATGGACTACGAAGGGAGAAATGCAAAGCGCATCTGCAAAGATTAGAGCGCAGTCAAGTTTCACAGGATCAGTATCCGTATTTTTGTAAAATGTTGGTTATTTTTTTTCTCCATGTTCACTGGGCTATGTTAAGGCTCAAAAATTTGATTTAAATAGGCTTGAGATGTTTTTCATTTTAATTTCACTTCCTCATGTTTCACATTTGAGTTGTAGAAAGGAATTATTTAAAGTTGCTGGTCATTCTGAGGACATTGAAGAACTTTAGAGGCTTTGGATGAAGGGGGGTATGTTTTGTGACATACCTGTGTTTCACAGATGTGTGGCTAGAAGGGACAGTTCTCTAATCCTAGACCATTCTGCATGTTGAGGTTCAACTGATAGGCAAGAACTGGCATCTGAGAAGGCTTGTTATTAAACAGAAGTACATGCTCTTAAGGAAAAAGAAGATTTTGTTGGATGCAGTTTGTAGACAAAACAGGTTAAGAATGTGCTGTTATATTATGGAGTAATAAGGCTAATTTCCAGCCATCATGTCTGACTTTTTTTTAAACTATATGTTTCTTTTCTTAATTCATTTTTTATTTGCCTGCATGCATGTTTTCTACTTGCATCTTACACTGCTGTAATCTCCAGGGGCATTACACTGGTTTAAACACGCTTTAAGAGTGTGGAAAGAGACTTAGCTTTTGGTGATTAGGGACAAGGAAGAAAGGAAGACAGAAAGCTAATAAAATGATTCTAGTGATTCTCAGGTACATTGCTTTTCAGTCTTTCAGCAAACACTGCCAAACTTCTGCTAATTGTGTAGCAATTGTGTCCCAAGCCCTTACAATAACAGATTCCTGCAAGCATTTTTGGTACCATGACTGACACTTGCCCAGAAGCTGCACTGATTTCCATAAGAATCCTTACAAAAACAAAGGATACCATTGTGTCAATGTGAAACAGCTCAATGCTTGTTGATTGACTTTTTTAGTCAGATGAAATGTGAATTCTTACCATTTGCTTTCATTCGTAATATTGAATCCTCAGTATTGAATATTGACCAGTTGAATATTGGAGAAATGAGGACTCAACCAGTTTTGCAGTGAGGGATCTGTAAATGTCTTCACCAAGGCATAAACAAAAGGTTTATTAGGCATAGTGTCCCAATAGGTTTTTAAAGAAAACTGAATTCTTAACTTTTGAGTTCTGTTGCTTTTCTTTGCTGAGATTATTTCATCTCTTCCTGAATTTTATGTATTTTTTTTCACTTGGTGGAATTTTCATATTGACTTTTGCCGTAACTGGATCTGGACCACAACAAGCAATATAAATGCACATGGACATTATATATATGAAGTGCTTCATTTGAGTAACTTTTCAAGGCATATATGCACATCTGAACTTCAGCCTAAGCAAGAAAGGCAAATGCATTAGCCACAGGAGACTCGGGGGTAGGGGGCGGTGGAGTGGCTTTGTGGGAACAATGGAAAATTTCAGTGCACACAGATGAGCAAATGCTACACACTTTCTTCATGTTTAAAGCATTATACAGAACTGAGAGTAGAGAAGCATTTCTTCCTCTGCCTTGGTTTCCTTCACTTACTTGTTGTGGCAGTGGCAGGTATAAATTTAGCAACCTTGTACAGTTCATCAGGAAAGTGTGTAAAAAGGAGAAAAAAAGAGGAAAAAAAAGGTGGGAAGAGGATGGGTTTTGTATTTTCCTGCCTTTTTATGTGATAAGTATTCTACAGGCTGTGATCCTTCCGGGGTGGAGTCAGCTGTCAAGCAAAGGAGTCCTTAGGTCAAAACATGAAAATGATTGGGAAAACATGATTTTGTTTGCCCAACTTTTATACTTGCTCTTTAAGTGTGTTTTGTGTCCTCAGAAATACCTAGCAATCTCATGTTGCTTTGTTTAGAGCCAGATCTGGACTCCCAGGTAGCATGTGACAGAAGTTACATGTGGGATGTGTTAATCCATTAGTGACTACAAATCTGTGTTTGTGAAAAAAAGTTGAAAAGTTAAATAAAGTGGGTTTAAACTTACTTTTTCCACCTGTATATCTTCCCCAGATAGCTTTTTCTGTGGTTTAAAGTGCAAATCATCACATTTTCTAAACATTTATGGTATGTGTCTTTGTATTAACATGTTTCTTTATATCCTTGTTACTTTCCTCGCTACATCTTTATTAACATACAGGATCAACAACTTTAAATATTTTGATCTCTTCTGTTAAGGAAAATACCAGAATAATTTCAGATCAAGACTAAACTTTCTTAGTAACTTTATTAGTGAACACTTTATTTTTACACGTATTAGTCAGGCTCTATAGAATTGAGCACCTGGTTCTACGTTCAGAAGGAGCTTGTGGTCTAATGGTTTTGCCATGTCTTTCTGCATTCCATAATAGCTAAACCAATTTGAGTGGATTTGAACATATATTTGTCTGCTCAGTCCATAAATCTTTTATTCCCTACCCATCAGTTCTTTCTCACCACTGTTTGTGAAACGCATCAATCGTTTGCCTCAATTAACTCTCTCTGTCCTCCAAAGTTCTTCATTCATTAATCTCTCCTCATCTATCTTGAGGTTTGAGTATGTACCTACCATCTCTCTGCCTTCCCTGGTCATCTCTGTGTATAAGGTCCATAAGGACATTTCTGTTTGTTTATTTCCAGGCCTGTATCATCTGTCTTTTGTTAGCCATTTCTAGGTCTGTGCTTGAGGTCTACCAAGTCATGAGAATTTCTTGTGTTTTCATATGGTATATTTATTTCTCCAGGTGTCCTTTAGCTTTCCCCTCTGTCATTAGTGAGCACATTGAGTGTATTTGTCCTTTTTTCCTACTTACTCAGTTGATCCTTACACCAACAAAATGAGTGTGGCAGGAAAGGGAAAATGAGGAAACTGCAGCGTGACTTGGTAGCCTACAGGTTGTCCCCAACCTAGGGCAGGTATTGCTAATTCTGGTCTGATTTCTCTATAATACAACTGGCTTCAGACAAATACTGCATAGTTATAAAGTTAAAAATTGGTCTAAGGAGTTATCATCCAGAGCCCAGAAAGTCTTGTCTTCAGCTAAGTGCTTCAATTCCTGGGCCACAGACTGTTCTTACATGTTATTTTGGCCCTAAGTGTCGTGCCTTTCTCCCTGCAGCCTGGCACAATAGGGATGGAAGATGCCACTGGCCCATCTTCCTTGAAGTGTTCTTGAACCACAATGTAAAATAATTTGTTAGAACTGAGGAGCCCTAATTTGTTAGGGCTGGGAAGAGCCATGATACCTGAATTTCTGGCAAGAGGGGTCCCTTACTTCTGCATGAAGCCATTCCTGCACAATATATCATTCCTTATTTTCTCCTCAGTCTTTTGAAGTAAAGTAGCTGCCATGGTTTGTATTGTACTTCATGCTGCCTGGATCTTCACTTTGCTCAGAGCACAGGGTTTCCTTCCAGCTGAGGAATGGCACTGAGTTCAAAAGCTCTTTCATCTTGATTCTGTATTGCTGTGGGGTTAATCCAAGTTCCCTAGCTGAGGAAGTTCTGCATCATCCTCATCTCTCTGGAGAAATTTTCAAGCTGAAGAGAGAAGCATCTTAAGTAACAATTAGAATGTGGCTTTTTCTACATCACTTTCTTAAATTTAGGGGAAATGATTTTGCATAAAATCCATTGCATGCTCTGACTTTCCCTCTTAGAGCCTCTGCTAAGTAGAAGAAACAGTTGTGTGGGGGGGCAAAGAGTGAACTTAAGTTTGTATCTTTGTTACTCCCCATAACAATAAGTCTACTCCACTCCTAAAAATAGCATAAGGAAGAATTTGTCTCATCTGGTAACCAGGATTCAGTTGCCAGCAATGGCAACTTTTCAGACTAACAAGTTTGTTATAGCAATGACTATATATTCGAAAAGTACCATCTTTTCATAATATCTGATCTAATATATCGAACTTGGATGCTTCTAGTATTTCATGTGCCTGTTTGACCTCAGACACGATAGTCAACTAAATAGTTTATTTTTTTGTTCTCCTAGCTCTTTTCTTTCCAATAGGGAACTATAGAAAGGTAATGGAAAAAACTTCGTTAATGCAAGAGGTTGGCTGTGAGCATACATGTGCTGAGTTGCTGTAATCACACTATGTCCTGCAGTACATTCGAGAATAAAATCCAAGACTTGAGGAACTTCATTACAGTCTTCATTAAGTCTTCCACACTCAAAATAATTTAATGTTAACACCACAATACTAAATATGAAAGGTAAAGTGATCCTCCAAACCAATATACATCTAAGAACAGATCACCTAACTACAGGAGGAGATCCACTGCGCATGGTGCTGCTCTTGGCAAATATGGAAATCTAAACAAATGGCAGTAGTGTTTGTAACTTGCCCTTGTTCCAAGAACACAAAGACTTTGGAGTAGGATTTTACTAAGAACAGCTGGACAGAAGAGTTGTGAACTCATTTTGATTCCTTATAAAACTTTCCAAATTTATTAAACTTATTCTGTCTGCAAGTCCTGCCACACCCAACCTAACATCTGAAAGCCAAATGCTTTTCTTTCACTCTCATTTATCACCACTGGTAGTTGTGACTCAGATAAATTATTGTGCAAGTTTATGCCTCAAATCTACCCTGGCTGTGTCAAGAATTTTATCAACGATGAATGCATTGAAGGACATGATTTGACTTTTGAAACCATGTTTTTGGTTTTCATAGCTGACAACCGAAAAAGAATCCTTTCTGTGTTAAAAATTAAACAGGAAAATTAAACAAATTGTCTGCAGGCAGACAGGACTGCAGGCAGTTCTAACTTAACTGTTTGAATAAAATAAAGCCAACTTCAGTCCCCAGATAAGCTGCTGATGCAATGAAGTATTTTTGGCTAATAGCACTTCTAAATGTTTTTAAAATTAAGAGAAAAGCTGTTATTGAAAACATTGCACACATAAGGTCTAAAGAAAGATAAAATGTATCACTGCTTCGTATATCATGGTACTGTAATCAAGTTTGACTGCCTACAGCATCAAAATGAAGCACTGAAAAAACTGTTTCAAATAATTTTTTTCAGATTGGGTGTGCTATATATGGATGAAAGCAAGGCACACTTTTGAACTATCTACACTCTGTTCTGAAAAGATAGGAACACTTCCTCTGAGTGAAATAAGAGAGGAATGAGAGAATGGAAAGTATGGCAGAAGGAATTACAGAGTCCAAACACTCTTCATCTCTCATGGAGATTTGACACTGCAAGTTAATTTTATCTTTGCTTACTAAAATATATCTTGGAGTAACCCATAGCTTATTGCTGCTGTGCTTTAGTAAATCTCATTACAGAAAACAGTTATAGTAAGGAGAAGATCAGCATAGGAAAAATATGTATTTAAATAATGAAAACGACTAGATGGCAAGCGAAACCAAGCAGCATTCCTCTTCTGAGGGGAAAAAAGTACATTTTCAAAAACAGTCATGGTCTATCATAGAAAAATGAAAAGTATTACATTAATAATTGAGTTGTCTGCAACACATTAGCCAAAGCAGGATTTTAATTTCCTAGCTGCTGAACGATGTGTAGAATAAGTGTTATTTCTCTATCATGAAGCATTATCTCAGTTGAAAATGTTAAAGAAATGCCCCAACAACTTTAATCAAATGAACAGAGCTCTGTCTATAATTATTTTAACTTGAGAAATACAAAACTTTCAATCTTGAAATGTACGTGAGGTATAAGGTAAAAAGTTAAGCTATGGAACACGTTTTGGGATAGCGGGGTTTTTTAATCTTAAGAGTTCTCGTGACAAATACTAAAATGTACTAAGCATAAATGGCTAACAGAATGATGGGCATTTTCATGCCTTTCCATACTTAACCATCATCTACGTTCAGTCTTACTTGTTTGGAAGTGGTTTGTTATGTTTATATTAGTATTTATGTGATTAAAATATTTTTGTGTTTGCATGTAAATTGCCATGTGATTTCAACAATTCTCCCAAAATCTCTGGTAGAATAATTTTGTAGTAGGTGGTCTGAAGGATTTTCTCTGGGGGCCATAACTCCTCTAAAATATCATTCCTTAATGCCATGGGTGAAAGAGCTGATGTGCAACTATGCAACTGTCAATTCACATTGACAACATAGTTCACAAATGTATGTCTGTAAAAAAATGATTTTAAATGTTGTTAATTTAAATATTGCAACCTGTTTTCTAGGAATGGTTATCCTAAATCTCCTGGACTAGATTTCTACTATTACAATAAATCTCTTGTTTATTACCTGAGGTCACGAATACATATTTGTAATGAAAAATGTAGATTCAAAGCAGCTCCCTGATTTTTCACTGATGGGAAAATCTTAGCAACCCCTCCTTGGTTGTTTTGGGACAAATCATAATGGGTATGTATTTGCTTCACTAAATAAACAACTGTAAGTGCAAATACAATAACTATTTTTTACCTATTCCCACTGATTCCATTTTATGCAACTTGCAGCAGTAAGCAACAGTTTAAAAGCTGAAACCAGGTGAAACTGATCTTGATCAATGTCAAGGTACGCAGAATACTGGAAAGCAAAATACATCAATTTTCACGTGATACTTCTTGTAAGGCTACGTAGTTCATAATCTACTGTTGCTAAAGTACCCTATATGCCTGGCATCACACAACTCTGACTAATGAGACCACAAGTTCTGTGCTAATGAGCAGAGATCAAAAGAGGCAGTGGCCTTAACCTTACATTGATCCAGAGAAAGCCCAGCCATGGTTGAATGATATGATTCAGAATGTTTTTTCTGACAACAGGAACCAAGTCTAAATCCTATACCTTTGCTCTGCTCATCTGCTTATCATCACAGACCAAGACATTCAGAAGGGGAAGCGGTATACTTTACGAATAGTGCAGATTTCTTTTCACTGAAGTCTATATGACTCTACAGTGCATTTTTAAACTCAGACTACATGTCTTCCTTACCCTGATGTTAGGAATAACTTATAATAAAGGCAAACACTAACTGTTTCTTGCAGTTTGAGACCAGACAGTACTGCCCTGTTCTGCTAAGATGATTGTGGATGACTGTAAAACTCTTTCTGGTCTTTCTCTGATTCTAATATAACATGTCTGGGGGAATGGTTCAAACCCACACACATCTCTGGGAATGCAGGAAAATTTCAGCTGATCTCAGTTACTCAGATTTTCGTTGATTCTTGGCTGAGCTACAGTAATGAGAAGCATGAAAGCCTAAATATTTAGAAAACAGTAGGCAACATAAAATCATGCAGCACATTTCCTGCTGGGGCTGCCATAACCATATTGACCTTACTGTCTGCATCCCATCAAGTTCAAGGTTTCTGTCTTAATATCTAGGGAGTTTAATGCATTTGGCTCAGGAAAGCCAGAAATTTTCCAAGCTCTTTATATAATGTCTCAAATATTCTGGCCTGATGGAATGTGCTACAGGGAAAATTCAAGTGTGACCTCTGTAAGAGACAGGACTTCCTAAGGGTACATACTAAAGCACTATGAATCCGATTGCCTAAGGAGCTCAGAGCCAACATTGAACTGCACCTACTTATTCAAATACAGTACTCTGTTGGAGTCTTGTCTAGATTGATTAGATGGCACAGAGGTGGCTAGTTTGTTTTAAGACTATCTATCAGTCATCTCGGAGAGGCACAAAGGTCATAGCTGCTAGTCAAACCCCAAAAGAAGGCAGTAGCATGCTACTATGCTTAGCATCATAAAGAAGTCACTTGCATGTATGCCAACCACAAAGTGCCCCATAGGGGAGATAGTACATCAGTCTGCCCACTGTTTCACAGGGTGGAGAGGAAAGGAATGCATACCAGGTTCCAGCTCTTCCATAAACATCCTCCTTTTCAGGTATAGCTATTCTCTGGCAGGTGAGATGGATAGGTTGGACAAAAGCCATGTCTCCTTGTAGGCTTGATTGTCGATATAAGGTACAGCTGTTCTCATGAGCCTGTTTCCTCTGAGCTGTGCTAACTAGTCAGGGGACTTATCCCAAGCAAAGTTACTAAAAACAGTTTCAGTAGTGAATAACCTTAATCTCTTCATTACAGTGACTTGCCATATTGTTCTGTGCAGTGCACATATAGAAACTCTGACGTGGGGGCTTTGTAGATTTTGAATTTTCTTAGGGAAAAATTGAACCTTGGCAATCTGAAGGTCTGTTCTATTTCAAATATATTTCAGTGGAACATACTGGAATTAGAAATATTAATATCTTCATACTTTACAAGGTATTAATAATCTATAAATTCTTATACACTGGTTTTCAGATGAAGATAGTATCTTGTTACCAGATCTTAACAATAAGAAACAATAAGACAGAATACATGAAAAGTAACATCTACATGAAGCCCTTTGCAAGAGAGGAAATAAACTACAGATTACTGCTCTGTCCAGGCAGTTTAATCCCTATGTCAAAGGAAAGCATGACCTGGAAGTCTAAATATAATATGAAAGACTTTATTTGTAACTAAAACCACATCCCATTTTCAGTAAAACCAGAAACAAAATCAGAAAATCTAATATACCTCAGGTGAGAATCTTCCTTTTTCTTTTTTGATTTTTTTTGTTGTTAGAAAACATTTCTGCATAAATAGACCTTCATGTTCCAGTGTTGTCCTTTCAGCTCTTAGTGACAACAGACCATCCTTCACATAGGAATAAGGCTGCTATTGTAGGTGGCACTGGAGCACTAGTTGGAAATTCAGTTGCTGAGCCTGCTCCTCCCTCTAGTGGAACAGATACTCTTATGAGTAATTCTGGAGAAAAGTAATGGAAATAAGTAACTGTGGCACTGTATGTTTCTTCTTCTCCATAACTTCTTGAAATGGCTCAAAAAAAATGAACGGATAAGGACTGCTTCTATAGGTAGCTAAACCGATTTAAATGTTGCTCCACCTGGACCACCTGCTGGCTGGAGCCATTGCTGGAGAGCAGGACTAAGGTGCCTGGTTTGCCCTGCTTTGCTTTTGAGAGTCTTTGGTGCTAGGAAGCATTCTGGAGGTGTGACAGGTAATTATGTGTTTGTGGCAGAGATGTGGCACCCTTCTCCAAGACTTCTTTAAACAGTGATAGTTTTTTAAGTGTTCTGTACTAAACATCTGAAGTAAAATGACTGTAGTTCAGAACAGAAATGCCCATACCAATCCTCTTTGGCATGCTCTGTTTCAGATTGAGAAAGAATAGAGATTACACACGTGTCTTTGGTTCATGCATTGAATGTAATATGTATTTTAGAAACCCACAAAGCTGGGTGTATGGTTGCATTATTATCCACTAGCAGTTTCCAATGGTTTCCATGAAAAATGTTTGAAACAATTTGAAAAGGTAAATTTGAAGGCCTGTTGCTTGCCTGGCTCAGTACTGGCTGGCAAATGCTTGTTTGTGACACTGAAGTCAACTCCCACCACCTTCACTACTGGTATCAGTCCATAGCTTACCTTAGATAATTAGGAGACTAAAGATTATCACAGCCTTAAAGACTCAAAAAAGGTCTGTGTTTGTTAATGCTATTCAATGATACACTGTATTTTACTAATATCATATGGTTTTGGAATGCCTTTCTCAGGTAATTCCATATCAAGTTGCAATTTTATATTACCTTACATAGCAGTAACACAGTAAATAAACACCATCGTCATGGTTTCAACCTGTAACTAAAGAACTTTATTTTGCTTTCTCTAGATCAGTAAGAATATATTCACTAGAAATAGATCATCGAGAAACACCAAGGATCTAGATTCTTTGGTCAGCAAAAATTGTGTAAATAGGAGCAAAAAGTTTGACTTTTCCTGAATTTTTCCATGTCTTTAAAGTCCATTGTGAGTTTTAGATTACAAAATGTTAAGGCATGAATGCACTAGGAAAGTAAAGATAATAAATAGGAAGGATATTGCAGAGTACTTTGTAAATATTTTCTTAAGTATATTTTTCTTTAAGTGGTATATGATTTATGGAGTATGCCTGTGTGAATTGTACCTCCCACCAGTAGCTTCTCCACATAGAGAAAGAACAGCTTATTGCAGCTGTCAGCTAATGAAATGACTCCCGCAGTTCAAGTAGTTGCGGCTTTGGGCTGAAAACTGTGGTTCTGACATTTTTGGCAACGTATACCAGTGTCCTGTGGCAGAAGGTTTTTGTTCTGACATGATGTACAACTACTGCAGTAAGTAAAGAGCTTGAAGACTGGAGTATTAGAAATCATTTTATCATTAATCTGCTGTTAAATTTTTTTGCTGAGAAGCAGAAAGTCTGACAGTTTTTTGTGCAGAACATAATCTTAGAGGTTAATGCAGTTTCAGTATGTATGAATACTTTCTTAAAATGTCAAGCTTAAAGAAATAGTGAGAAAGAGCTGAGATTGCCTTTACAGAGGGTAATCACGTATCCACGTTGGAGCCACTCTTCAGCTGTCTGGGCACAGGAGGAAATATCCTCCATATGATATTAATACTTTCATTTGTAAGGTCTTTGGGTCATCTTGACGGTATGCTGCACCTAGAGTTGGGTTTTTTTTTAAATTAGCGAGTTCAAATATAATGCAAATGAATGGATAAAATAGCTGGAAATAGTCTAATTCATTACTTCACTGTTTATGGCTTTGCATGTTACTCAAAGAGAGATGACTGCAATGCTAGCATTTATACCTGATTTCTCTCTGAGTGTAAATGCACCTACAGACTTTTTATTACAGTCTAACTGGAGGGCTGGTGAATAATCTCAGCATGGTTGAGCAGCAAATGTTGAAGGATAATTGGATCTGCAGGCTAAGATAGTATGAATGTGGAATGTCTGGTAGGGAAGATTGATAGGCAGTTATTTTACATTGTGTTTGAAATCTACTTTTCTTTTGTAATTTTATGTGGAAGATAACTTACCTTTAAAAGTTTAAAATTATAAGTTTTGATTCAAATGAGATTGAGGTTAATGTTCCCTAAATAATATTTTTATAATCATAAGCTGGTAAACAGAACATACTGAAGAGTCCATTCAGTAAAGCATGTAAGCCTTTAATTAAATTGTGAAGTCATCTATACAATGCTGTAAAATAGAATCTTTGAAAGTAAACTTCAAACATTAGGGTGAAGATATTCAAGCATTATACGCCCCACAGACACAGCATAACTGCTTAAAGGTGATTCTTTTCATCCCAGGTGAGATTTCTGTGCAATATTGTATGTTAAAAGACAAACAATAAATAGAGCCAAAGTACTCTGGATACATTCTGGCCTTTTTCATCTCTTTACAAAGCTGATAGTGTTTGGGTTAGATTTTGGCTGTTTGGGTTTTTTTTGGTTTGTTTTTTAAACAAGAGTGGCTTGGGCAAGTGCTGCTGCAGCAATCCTTTAATAATATTACTATCCCTTAGTCCTTTGTCTGTCCATTCTGTTTCCTTTTGATAAGAAATCTGTTCTTTCATTGTTGTTTATCTTCGGACACTTAACAGCTCAGGGTAGGATACATTTTGCTTGCTTCTTTGCAAAGTTATTTTATTCAATACATATTTGATAAAGCCGTAGTCTTTAAGATAAAACTTTTTTGACAGGAGGGGAATACAATACAAATGACTCTTGGTCTCACTGCTATTCATGCTAGATATCACAGTGGTGTTGGCCAACATATGTGGGGTCTAGTACCTGTAATTGTGCTCTTCTCACATGATTCAAGCAGGTAAAGAAGAAAACCTTGATTAATTACAATGACAGTCATTGTCTGTTTATGGTTAGTCTTGGAATCTGCTATCCAACTATTCAGTTAAACTTACTAGAGAGATTGAATTTTCAAAGATGTCTAAGTTCTTAGAAGTAGCAGAGGAGTAAAGACCCAAAGCAATGTCCACATTACCACAGCATTTATCTGTTCTGTTAATCTTGCTGAATGACTGATCAGTGTGTAATTCTTGGCTGGCTGGCTACTCCAGATCAGTCCCAGATCCTTGCCTAGTTTGTCCCCCTGGCTAACTTGGCATGCACTGTCAGGAAATTGGGAAATGTGGAGTTGACCTGATGAAGTATACTGTTTTCAACCATGACTCGAAGGAAGGGGAATGGAGTGTAACTGGGATTATTGTAATAGAACTGGAGAAGGGATTTAGGACCCAAATCTGTAAGAGGGGAAGCTTCAAACTGACAGCACTGCAGTCATCCACATGGTCCACCTATTACATTTTCCAGATGAAGCTGAACTGCACAATTTTCAAAGGAAAGGGAAAATAAAATAATAAAAGAATTAAATAAAATAAGGTGTAGTCACCAGCAATAGAAGTTCCTGAAAATGTGAGAACATTCCCTAGATTTACTCTCATTAAATCCACAAGTCAGCTCTTGCTCTGTCCCTCAGAAATGGAGCTAGTAAATCCCTCTATTCCAATAAAGAATATATGCAACAATTTTACTTTGGAAATTGATCAAGTGTGTGGGACTGAATAAAATGTGATGAATTTAGCCTTTATCACTGAAAAAAAAAGAGAATTAGAATGTCTTTAGCTGTTATCATTCATTGTTAGTATCTTAAGTGAGTAGTGCAAACTGCATAAAGGTGATTTTTCACTTTAATAGACATATTTAATAGCTGGCTCTGAATCCTGCTTTGTAACTGCAAAGAAATGGCAGAAACTTTGAGCAGTCTGATGTAGAATATTACATTTCTTTTTCCTGCCATAGAGCCTTTTCTTTTACCAGTGCTTAAAAAAAATGGTAAAGTTTGGGGTGGAAATACACACTTCCACTTCTATAATTATGGTCCAAACATTTCAAATTCAAACTATCTCATGACTGAAGACTTCAGTATTGTTCCTTCCAGGCTTCAAGCTGAAATGCTCAAACTACTTCAAACTATTGAAATTGTTAATTGTGAATAAGATTTAGAGAATACAAGAGAAGGAAAATGAGCTTCAGCTGAGTCTTTGGTTTAATTCCTGTAGCAGTTACCTTGGATGCAGTCCTTGGATTCAGTTCACACATTACATAGTAATTGGCACCCAGAACTTTCTCTTTTCTGGGAACTGAATTAACCTTTGGCTGGAGAACTCTTGTTGAAAAATGTATAATCCATAATACATGACAATGCTATACGTATTTCCAATATCTATTCTTGTATGGCATTGTCATGGAAAAGGGCCTAAGTGAATTTGATAGTATTGCTTAGTGTGTCACAGATCTTCACTGCCACATTAGTAAATGAGAGGTAATTCAAAAAGCCTCCATTAAACTTACTTGGGTTCACAGAAAATTGGCTTTCTAGTCTGATTTAAATTACTATTTGGCTTTCAGGCTTGTCAAGCAACAACCATTAGCAAACCTTCTAGTTTACTAGAAACATACTAGCTAGAAAAATACTTCTAGTACTCACTTCTAGTACTTACCAAATATTGGCTATTACTACCAGTATGTGGTAAAAGTAACATCTGCATGGTTATATAATAGTTATAATATGTAATTATATCATATAATTTTTAAAGTTGTGGGGTTTTGTTAGAATCAAAAATAATTAGACTGCATTAGGAAATAATCATGAACTAATATTTTACAACCAAATTAAGCAAAAGTCTTGAGATGAATGTATGTCAACAGAAATTGTAAGCGGATGGATCAGTTCACTTACAAGCAAAACACATGTCACTGTTGAAAACATCTGCCAGGTGTGGACAATCTCCTAACAAACATCTTGCCCTGTAATCAGTATGTGCAAGTTTGTCTTTTTTCCCTCTGTGTAGCATCTTTCATGTCTCCTCCATGCCTATCCAAAATCAGGGAAAATAATGCTTACAAGGTCAACTTGCGAGCATCACACCTGATACAAATCTGTACAGCCACATAGTCTTTAATAAAGCTGTGCTGGAGGACAACAGTTGTAGACACAGTTCTTTGGAGGCTGAATTTAACACTATTACATGGAGTTTAGCAGACTATGAAAAATTATGACATACTGGTGAGAACAAGTATGATCAGCAGGAAAGTAATGCTGCTACAAATGTAGAAGGAAGTGTTCCTTATTTGCAGAGGCTAAATTTTGAGATTTTGGTCATCTCTGGATGAATTTTGAGAAAACTCAATGCCACCAAAGACATAATAATTGTGTATGGCACCATGTTTACTAAGATGTAAATGCCCATTCTTTATGCAAAGCAGTTATGAATAACAGTGTGCTAATTTCCATTGATCTCTCTGAGAACAGAAGATCAGTAAGGATGAAGAGGTTTTGTGAAATGAAGGTGATAATTGTGAGTGCATTTCTCCACATGTGAAGAAGCAGCTCTATTTATACTTTTAAGTTGGTGCTGTCTTGAGAACTGACTGGTGGAGCTCACAGAAATAATTGTAGTAAATAAGACAGCAGCTGACAAAGATGCAAAAGCTTTAATAAGAAGAAAACCATAAGAAACCCCAGCAACCTAGATTAAAAACTAAAAGCTGTACCAGTGAACACTGGACATATAGAATATATTAAGCAACTTAGATGCAAAAAAGTCAGAAGAGTATCAGCTTTTTGATGTGCTCCTTAGACAATTACTTTGAAATATTTACTTAATATTCACTTGTGGGAATGAAAAAATTTAAATGCTAGTATACCATAAATGGAAAAAAAAAAATACCTCAAATTTATAATCATTAAAATGAATAATTGATTTCAGTCTGAAAAAGTGTTTAGCACTATTTGTAGTGGCAAAAGTGTATATTTTCTAACTTATATAGTTAGGAAGTAATTCTTATTATATGCAGGTTAACAGCTGCTGATCGGAATACTGGGGTTTACAGGAGAGCTGTTAAAAGTCATCATAGTTATCATAATTAGTGGTAAACAAATAGAAAATAAATTAATAATCCCATTATCTGTATTGACAGAAATGAAAAATCTTTGACTAAATTATTCCTGTTTTCCAAGTTTAAAATGAATAAGTGAGGCAATTGATGAAGTCTTTTGCATTTCCTCTGTTGTACCACCAGGTTTATTGATTGGCTTCAATTAATGTATGCCAACAAGTAAATTAAAGTAGCACCTGAGGCATAATTCTCTGGTGGCTCATGTACACTGACTTCTTACCATTCTTGCTGTTTTAACTCCTACTTCAGCATATTGCTGGGAGCTACAATATTTTTCAGTCTGGACACGGACATTACCCATGGCTCTAATGACAGGTCATTTACAGCAAAGCCATGTTTCACTGCAGAGATGTCTCTTTAAGTGACATCTTATCAATGGCAATTCAATTAGTCAACCTTAAGACTCTGAGATATATCTCACACTGTGTCACACAACAGTAGCTGGTTTGCATTTTGAATGTTAGATTTTGTCATACTTCTTTGGTATATATTAAAAATGCATTTTCAGAGCAATTCTTCATTCAGAACTCTATAGAAAACATTTTCCACATTAAAACCAACTGCCTTCATTCCCAACAATGCTGTCAGCTGAAAAGACTTGTGGACTTGTACTGTGGACAGGAACTTTTCAAAGCTGATGCTTACCCTACCACCATATCCCAAATGTCATTAATTACTGTAAACATCAGATGATTCTGAGCATCTGAAATATCAGAGCATCTGAGTGTTTAAAGTAGTCAGCTTCTACAATATAAATGGAAGACATATCTAAAGAACTACTGTGGTTGACACAATCTATACATTCCAGGGGGTTTTAAAGTATCAGCGTAGAAGAGAATTTACAGCCAAGTCCTGATTTTTCTGGGGTACTTACACAATGAAGACATCTTAACAAGGCATGGTCTTACTCTGAATCAGCCAAATGACCTCCTCAGGGATAAACCACATTGCTTTCTACAAAAAGTGGTTGCATGCTGCTGTATTTGGGAAGAATATCTTTCTCTGCAATACCTATATAGCACAGTGCAATTACATTGTTCTTCAGTCTTGTATGTGCTGAACATACATTGTTCAGTATGCATAGGTATAAAGCAAAGGAGATGTGCTTACTAGTTGTGCTATGTAAAACCCTGAGCAACAGGGCACACTTACAAATATACTATTTTTGGGTCAGTAAGATTCTATAGATACATATTGGAAACTGTCTTGTGAGAAATAAGCAACAAACTTGAGGTTTTTTAAAAATCCAAATGTCTGCTGGTTGTAATTTAGCACAGGATCTTCTAGACTAACATAGAAATCTTGAATACCAAACATTTAATCTCCCTAAATTCTGTCTTCTAACATCTTTGTAGTAAGTATGAATGACTAAATACACAAGCAATTTTTTTCCCCTATCGCTGTATAGGAAAAATTATGTTTCTTAGTCTATCCAGTCATACTAAAATGTTTTGTGGGTATCTACTTTCTCATTTTTAAATCAGTATTTTCACACGTTTATCTTTGAGTTTGTTCTTCTGCATCACAGAATCATGATTTAAAACTTATTTTCCTATTGCTGCAAAGAAATAAACCAGAGTTGTTATTTACATGGACAAAGCACTGTCAAGGCAAATCAACTGGTGTATTTGGCAAGACTGTGAGCTAAATATACAGTTTTCCTGATGAGCTATGTGGTGTTACAGAACATCAACTTGTTCAGTATGCAAAAATTATTTTGCAAGGATTTTATAACATCTAATTCAGTATTAAGAATTCTTTACTAGTGACCAATTTTAACTAGATTCAGATTATTAAATAACTATTGTGAGATAAAATTTTAATGGAGGAAAAGATAGTATGATAAGGCTTATGAAAAGCTTTAAAAAATTAAATAAGTCTGAAGTGTAAAATAATAGTGGGCAAATTGATAGAGCTACAGTTTAAAGTAAACAAAGAAAATGAACATATGAAGAAAATAGATGAATGATATCTACTAGTTTGTGCTAGAAACTTTTTTATGTATGTCATGTCAGTAATACATATGTGCTTATGTGCATATGTGTGTGGGCTGAGATATGCGTGCATATTTTCAGGGCACATCTTTGTTAGTGTGTTACTTTGAATCAAGAGCATGCTTTTGAAGTGCATATTTTTCTTTCTTTCTCATTGTGCTTTGGGTCACGTCATGTGGAGCTTTTGCAGTGCCTCAACTTGATTCCTTTCAGATGAAACTAGGATTCAGATTTGGAAGATTTAGCACACTCCAGGAGTGTAACTAATGCACTCCAGCTGTAAATGGGCATTCAGTCCATAAGGCCAGACTAGAGCTAATCTGAAATAAAAAGCCTTGAAAGGTGAATATTATAGACACGTGTTGTCAGCATCAACTATTTTTCTCTACGGGGTTGCTGCTATCCACCCATAAACCATCTGCTGATCTAGACATAGTCTTTGAATTCTTATATGTTAATTATTTTATTTTATTTTTTTCTCTGTAAAGGATAAGACACTATTCCTACACAACTATAGCAGGCACTTTTATCATACAGTGCAAAATAAATACATGCATGTATTCAGTGAGATAGATAGCCATTTATATATAACATCTTCTTTACTGTATAATATGAATATGTTGCAAACCCTTCAGGATCTGGATCCCTTAGCAGACGCTTACATCTGTAGCCTGAGCCATCTCTTGTTGCTGTCATTGACTATTAAAAGCTTATCCTGAAGTTTGTGTAGGTTATTAATTCAAGTTACTGTACGGCTCTACTGAGCTAGTTGAACAATGTTGGAGTATGTATGAGATAACAGCACTAAAATTCACCTGTACTGAACTCAATTCCTTGCTCCAAAGTACAAATCCCAATATAAAGCATATTTCCTATCATTATGATGAGAAACGTTATAGATTTGAAGTTAATTATGAGTGTGAGTTACTGTCTGTAGTAACTGCTTTGCAGAGCCTTTCTGAGATGTCACAGGGTTTTTATATTTGCATGTGTACAAGTTTTAAAACCCAAACATACTTCTTTTATATCTCTCTGAAGCAGCTGGTTTTGTTACTGCGCTATTCAACAATGCTTTGCTTTTATGCATTTGATTAAAACAGAATCACTGGGGAATATTAGTCCACATGACAAAATCATCATGTAATTTCGCAGAAGCATAGCACAGTTGACAGAGCCTGCTTAGGGAGAGCCCCAGGACAGAGCTAGCAGAGGGAATAAATTCACCTTTGACCAGAAGCAAAAACGATGTCTTTTGGATGAGAATTAAAGCCTTGCTGTAAAACGTTCCATCTGCTCCAACAGCAAACATTCAAATGCTTGCCACAAGAGCATTGAAATCTGAGCTTTATAGAAATGTATAATAAATTACACTATTGCTTACATCCTTAAAATGAAATTATTCAGCTACTCCCATATTCTGAAAAACCTTATTGCGTGCTTAACTTGATCTATGTAAAGGGTAACTTAGTGGGCCTCAGCAGCAGGAAAAATGATTTCTTATGACTTTGATTCTCTAATTAAAGTTGGAGAAGCATGCGCTTCTGTAGTCTTGGATGTCCAGTTCAGGAGACAGTAACCATTTGAAATAAAAATATCACTATGTTTAAGGAAAATAAAAAAAGGATTTCCAAATGACACCACTGCTACACAGCTTTGCTTTCCCAAGGACGAGAAATATATTTAACTTAATGACTTCTTTTTGCCACGTTGTCTCATTTTGTAATTAGCACTTTTGGGTTTTGGTGTGGTGAATTTCTATGTGGCTTTTGTTTGGTTTTATTTTTCTCAGCTAATTTATAGATACACTTGTTCAGGGTTTGGGTTTTGCTTGGTTGTGCTTCTCCCGTTCCTGTTCATAGGGAAAGTGAAAATCGCGCAAAAAGGATGAAACTGCTGTTAAAAAGGAATATGGGATAAACCAGCAATATATTGGCAGTCAGAATCATCAGCCTGAGACAGCCTAATGAGAAAAAACTACTCAGATATGATAGGAAAGAAATTTTTCCTGCTGTGTTTTTTAGTCTCTCTCTCTTTTCCATTAGATCTCTGAATGGCGTAAAATAATTCCTTCATTGCAGCTTTCTGGTGTGAATTCTGCTTACAAACTTCATTTTGAGACTTTGTATTGTTTAAATGAAACCATGATAACTTTTGGGTCCCAGCCTGTTATAAGACCTCTTAGGAAGGAAAGCTTTGTTTACAAAGCATGCCAGAACCATGAAGCTGAATATCTGGGTGTTTCTACTGAATGAATTGACCTTAGAATAATCCCCAGTTAATCTTGGTCTTGTTGTAGTCACCTAAATGGATACATCTCAGGAGAAAGATGGTTTATAGAATAGAGCCTCAGAAAAAAAATATATGTATATTATAAGGACACGTCTGCTGTATTTCATGTTTAATTTAATCAAGATGTTAAATAATTTTAAGGTAAGCTTAAAATGCAGTAGCTTTTGTTGGAGAAGTTTCTGGAATTGATAACGCATATATGTCATTGCATCTCTCAATAACTTGTCATCAAGTTGGTTGTTTAATGTTTATTGAGAAAAATAATAGTTTTCCTAACAAAACAGTATATGGAATCGGATCATGATTTGTGAAATTCTTTTACATCTGTCTTTTCTTCCACCCATCCATCCATCCATTCATCCATTCATCCATCCATGCATCCATCCATCCATCCATCCATCCATCCATCCATCCACCCACCAAGTCTTGGATGTAGGTTGCTTGAGCTACAGAACCACTAAAAGATAAAGAAAACCCAGCCACAAAAAAAAAAAAAAAAGCCCCAAACCCCGAAGTGAGCTAGCAAAATTAATTTGTCTAAATGTGTATTTTTGAAGTCCATTTGATGGCCACACATATTACAGGAAATATTTGCCTGAACAATTTCCCTTAGCCCCCACCAAAATCTGGTACTAGTATGCAGAATAGTATCCCTTAAATCAGTTGTCCCTGTCTTTAAATCCTCATTGAAGTCAGTTGAAAGGCTTTGTCTTCTCAATGGAGAATTTGTGGTTCAGTGACTCCCCAAGATTAAAGGTTACTATCATTATGGCGCCCCGATTAAGGAATAAGCCTGCTGCGTCTTAGTTCAGCTGGTCAAAGATCCATTACAGAATATTTATGTGGAGATGTTATTTTATGTCCTCACTGTCATTCATAAAAAATTAAGTAGTGTGGAAAAGAGAGTAGCAGAGATGTCCTTTTTGAGTATGAAACTGTGAAATAGTTTTCTGGGGAGACTCCTGACATTTTCTCTCCAGTACAGAATATTTACAGCGCTGACAGAAATGTCTGAGGCAAAATTAAAGTCGGGAATATTTTCTCCTGGGTGCATAGACTCTAAACCATCAGCCCGTTTGGAGGTACGCCAAAGATTTGAACACCCTATTGCAGTATTTCTTCTTTGTGAGCCATTTAGATTTGGATAATATAAAATAAAGATACAGTGAAACCAGTCTGAATGGCAATTTACCATATAGTCAACTCCAGTCATCTGAGCCAGCTAGTGTTAAGATTTTTTTCCCTAAGAGTTTATTTAAGAGTAACATGTTAGTGTAATTTTAAAACAGACCCCTTCAAATACATACAACTCGTGCTTCTCAGATGTTGCCAACAGGTTGGTCTCTTGGCTTCCTATACTTCTGTGGCTAATAGGGTAGCATAACTGCTCTCAAAATAAGTTTGCAAAACAGTCTTTGTCTCGCAATGATACTAGTGAAATATTGCTTCTGTAAGACTGATGGGAACTTTTGGGCTTGTTCTGTCACTTATTTTAGGTTGGAGTACTCAAGGATTGGATTGTGTTATATTCCACGTTTGACACTGTAAATTTCATAGCTTCTTAGAGAACAAGTTTAGTTATATATTTTGCTTTTCTTTCCATCCAAATGTTTGAACAGTGGAATGCAGTAAACTCCTACAGCTGAGCAGCTAAGAATTCCAGTGAAGCACAGGTCTCAGGTTTGGAGATAACATGAGGAAGGTATATTGTTCTATGCTGCAAAGTGACCATCTATAATTTCAGCTCTCTTAGTTTTATCTGGTACTTCCTTTGACAGAAGGACCAAGTTGCTTTGAGACCCTTGACAAAATCCACTGCAGCAACAGATGCAGCATCAATACAAGATGCCTGTATGAATTTGTGAATGCTGTCAATACCCAGATTAGAGTGTCCTTTTTGCTTTGTTCTTGAATTTCCTTTAGCCCCTACTGCCATTGTTCTTCGCGTTGGAGAGTTCTCATTATGAATAATCTGCTTGTCTCCATATCAAATTAAAGCTTTTGGCCCATGTTAGTTAAAAAAATAATCACTTTGCATTGAAAATAAATCCCTGGCTTTGGTAAGCTCATTGTGTTTGTAGATTTAGGCTTTGACTCAGAATTAGTTAACAAGCGAAAAATTTAAAGCATGTATTGTGTCCAGTGAGATCATCAAAGCTACAGATACGTTGACTTCTGGCCTTAACATGTAAATGGGGAGTATTATCAACTGAGGCCTTCTGCCATTTATTTTGGTGGGAATTTTATTATCAAATTCATTAATTTCAGTGAAATGAAATGTTAATGTTATAAGTCAGGTTCAGAGTCTTTAGTTAGAGTAATTTAGAAATGCATATATACCAATCTCTATACTTCAGACATCATGGGTTTGAAGTATGATATTTCTTTTCCTTAATTTCCTAATAATTTAGATTAATCAAAGCCAGATGGCTTAGAGCTCTCAGTAGCTACAAGTTTAAGGAATTATTTATCCTTTGAAAGGAAGACTCCATACCTTTCCAGTTCTTTTTGCATTTTATTCAGACCTTAACAGTTTAGGTGTTTTGTTTTTTTTCTTAGTTCTTTTTAAGAAAATATTTTCTTTAAGACATCAGTGAGAGAGGGCATACTTGGAAGTAATGAGAATGTGCTTAATGAGTGTCTAATGGAGTGTGCAATACAAAAATGAAATTTTCAGTCCTTCCAGGAAATTAATTGCAAGATCTCCTGAAAAAGCTTAATCTGAATATCAGTTTCAGTATTTAAAAGTTACTGAAAAGATACATGTTATCCTTTGAAAAACAAAGGACAATGTTTGAACCAGAACATGCATAAAAGTGTTGGTTTCTGTAAGGCACATATATAGCAAATATTCTAGTTTTGCCCCAAAATTTAGGCAGCTAGATTTTTTTCTGAAAAATTATCTTCAGTGAGAAGTAAACATTCTTGTTGATTTCTGCTAGATTATATACATAACAAAGTGTCAGATTTTCTAGTTTATCTGGTAGATGTTATATAATAGGTAAAGAACCACTAGATGCATTTTTATTAAAAGCTGTGTCTAGAAGGCATCTTTTCCACAAGCCATATTATTCTTCACAGTTTTCTTAGTTACAAAAATTAAATTGTGACATTACCATGGATAAGTATTATGTTTTGTTCATTTTTAAAGTTTAAATTAAGTTTATTTTAGGATTGCTTCAATGCAAATGTTATTAGCATTTTGACTGGAAAAATAGCATCTACTTAAAGCCCAAACACTTTAACGGATCAGGTGTACTAAGTTGTAAGTTTGCTGGGAGTGCCAGGATACAGAATCAGAGTTAGATTAGCAGAAGCTGATTGTAGCATCTGGCTTTTAAATCAAAGCTGAAAGTTGGGGGAGTTTTTTGTGTGGTTATTAATTACTCAGGCTTTTTCGTTAGTTCTAATGTGCTGAATCAATGTTTCATATGTGAAGCTATTAAAATACTCTTTTCATAAATAGCAAAAGTGTTTTGGTAGAAAATGAGTCAGGAATATAGGTATAGATGTGTCTGGACTGCTGTGGACTGCATTTTCTCTTTACAGCTTTATTTCTAAGGTCTCATTTTAGGCAGCAATCAGGATGGAGCAACACTGCTTTCCACAGTGACTGATGAATGATTGCATAGCTCTAATGGGACAAATAGAAAGAAGAAATGAAAGGGTAGAAAGACATCCCATCATGCCTAGTTAGAACTGTACCCTGTACACTAATGTTATATTTTATGGTTATTTATCCCCTGGCACCATTTAACACCACCAATTTTGAAGATAAATGTAGTAAAAGCATTTTTATCCTGCTGCTATGAAAATGTGCTTTTAATAGATTTAGGTTTTCTCAGGTCATAAGAAAGAAATAGAAAGATTTTGCAGCTTTCTAAAGCACTGTATTATATAAGGAGTTTAAAATGTCATAAAGCAGCTTGAAACACTATAGGGAGTCTGTGCAGTAATTGGAAAAAATGTTTCATACTAATGTTTGGATTGCATTAGTGTGAGCCGTTGGCATACATTTAGTGACAATAAACATGTCTTTGCTTAATTGTAATTATAGCTTACAAAAAAGCTTAAAGAAAGGAAGTGAGAAAGGTACTTTGGTGAGTATGGATAATGACATTTTAATGCACTTCAGGCACAAGACAGCACTCCTAAAGACCAGCTCTAGTTTACAAGCATTGTTGATAGACCACGTCTATGTTTTTATTTAACAATATTTATCAAGGTTGGGAAGTTTGTTAAGATTCCTCAGTTCCACACCCTCTCTTTGCAGATTAACAACTGGCAGAGTTGCCAGCCTGTGCCTCTTCCTCAGATTAAACTCCTGCTAATAACACATGAGCAGATTCTAATCATTATTCAGTACTAAAATGTACCGGATTTCCACTGGTGCTGTTGCCTACATGCCACCTCTACTACAATAGGTTTTAGTCAGTATAACAAAACATAGAAGAACCAAAATCACTCACCTTTGCAGTGTCACTTGAGAAAAAAATGCAAGTTTAGAATTTGTAACAGCATCTAATACCTCCCAGGTAGCTCATTGTGAATGCAAAGTTGGGCTTTTGTGTGCAGATTTCGACCTTGTGGAAAACCCCCCAACATCTTCATGTATTCAAAATTCCCATTTCAGGGAACTTTATATCCACTGAAATCACTAAGCACTGAATCATAAGCAATTGGGAAATTTCTAAAACTTAAGTATTGATTTTCCTGTTGTCCTGCTTAAGTATTGATTTTCCTGTTGTCATTTGCTTCCTGAAGGATTACAGCATCAGTTTGGAACTGGCACTGTTTGTTGCTTGGATTAGAATGGCTTGTAGCAGATTTTTATGCCATCAAATGCATATATAGTTTATTTTTTTTTCCTCAGAGTTGAAGCCTGTTAAGATTTTTGAAGCTCTTTAGTTAATATGGTATTGCACTGACAAAGCACCTAGCTGCTTTCAAGTCCTATTGGTACAGTTTTGAGATGTAGCTGATTCCTTAGGACCCTGAGTGTCTTTCTGTGTTGCTTTCAGTGCTACTGAATTCAAGCCTCAGTCAACTGGATAAAAGAAAGTGTTGGCAAGATCTGTTAGGACCTGCAGCATGCTTCAGGTGACCAGAAAGTGGAATGAGAAAAGCTACTATAATACTGAAGAAGATAAAAGGATCGGAGCTCACCAAGAAATGCAATTGTAACAGCAGCACTATTTTAACCTAGTCAAATTGTTGTGCTACAGCAGGAGACTGAGATAGAGCCTTTAAATCTGTATTTCAGTATACTTCAGGACTATCCTCTAAAACTGAAAGCAGTAATAGTACTTTTGGGTCAGAGTCAAAATTAATATTTAATCATCAGAATCATAATATTAGGCATTTCATCCTGAACTTGATATTGGTGGGAGGGAGTTGCTGCTTAAACACAAAACCCAACTTTTTTTAACAAGTGCATAATTGTACTTAATGAAATAATTTGAAATTCCTAATTTTAAGTGAGGGAGATTTTCCATCTAGTCCTGTTTTGTGTCTAAGACATAACAGCAAGATAGGTCTACATGACAGGGACAGCTAAAGTAAAGAGAAAAATACCTAAAGTTTTCATTAATAAACTAGGTTTACATGTAACAGGAGGACTCCAGGCAGCATGCTCTTTTCGTGCTTTGAATTTTTAAAGAAAATAAAAAGTGTAACTTGTGTTTTCACTGCTGTTTTAGAGACCTGAAAAGTAATGTTGAGCAGAATAGCTGACATATAACCAAAATACTTGTGACTGTAGCATCTGTGCTATGTAGTAGGTTCCAGAGATAACATGGACCATGCAGCAATGTTGTTAACTGGGCTTCAACGTGCCGTACTTACCCAGAGTCCTCCTGAGTTTACACTTGGTCTCTGGTGTACATTACAGCCCACACATTCATATGGGCACTTCTGTGAGTAGGGCAAGCTGGATGGATAAGATAGGACATGCAGTACCCTATTTTCTGATTGCTGGGTAGCTATATTTTAAATCTTGTGCTGGGCTTTCAGTTCCGCATCCTAACCCTGCCTTTTCCTTTTGAAGTTATAGATAAGATGATACACAAATATCATGTTCAAAGTTTCTGCACAAACAATAGCCCACCACTGGGCATGATCTACACCTTCCATGTAGTGGAACCTACTGTGTGTGAAGTGCTATTAGTGTGGAACCATTAGGAAATTAAAAATATTATTTGCATCCTTCTACATAATTTTATGTCCGTAAGCTTTATATCTATTGCTGATATATCTGAATGCAATATCAAGTCCTCAGGCTTATCAGCTTTTGATAATTTTAATCATAGGAACATTTTCCTAATATGAAGTGCATCTTCATATTATGTGGCATATGTAGTATGCCACATACCATATTAAATCCTTTTGGGAGCTAAGTTATTCAGAAGATTCAGACTGGGAGATGTGGCCCCACAATGGTAGTGGAACTCCTGCACTAGAAGCAATCTCTTACTTTCCTTCCAGCAGCTCTTCAGCACTGTGCTGTGTGACCCCATCTGAAAGATCTCCCGCTAAGAGGTGAGGAGCTGTGCCCTTGGCTTTGGTAACCAATGCCATGTACCAAAGGTGGGAATAACACCCTACAGGTGGGAATAACACCTTACAGGTGTGATGCTCCTGTACATGCTTGAAGCTCACTGTTAGTGACTTCACAGCGTTCAAGACACTGGAGAATAAAAGTGAGAGTGAAGATAGCTAAGAGTGCTGTGTGCATTTTATGGCTATGTCTTGAATCAGATTTTGATCAAAAGGAATGTCAAAGACTAGAGCTAGCTTCAGAACAAGTATTTAATCCACTTGTATGGACTTCTACTCTGTAGAAGGTGTCACCTTTGAATTACTAATGCCACCTTCAGAGCTCTTGTGCAAGATGGTTATTTATGATTGGAGGGAATCATTTACTACACAGTTAATCTTCATTTTTTCTTATTGAACATTTTTGATGAGTATGTTTTACCTTTTGTGTCTCTAATATTTTTTTAGATTACACTAGTAGATTGAGACTGAAATTTCTGGTAATAAGCCAGATAATTCCACTATGTAACTGTTCTTCCTCCGACTACTTTTGTGAACCTGATGTCAGAAGCTTAGAAGAAAAGCTAGACTGCATTTATTTTTTCTCTATAGGCCAAAACCTGTGGGCTTTAGAGCAAATAATCATTGTCTGGCTGACTTTATTGAGCATCCATTTCAAGTCACCCTACAAAACTTGCTTTTCATGTACTACAAAGTCTTTTTGAGGCATATGGGACCTAAGCATGGGTATACTAGCACCAGTACTTGAGATAAACCATTAAGAGATCAATCTTCTGACATGAGAAAACAATCCACTTAATATAGTCCATATAAAAACTTCTTGAATATTGGGAAGTGAGTTCCCAAAAAGGAGAGAATCAAGAAGTAAGATCCTACAGTGAAATCTAGAAAATATTGTCCCCACCACCAAAATCCTTCACACTAGTCACTTTTATTTGAAAATTAATCACTTATATTTACCAACATGATAAACCCCACTACACCCAACTCCCATATTTAAAAAGAAATGTTTTCTGGCTTACATGCCCACTTCAGATATTTTTAGGAAGTTTCTAGAAAACATTGTCTTGCTAAATTAAATGCCTCCAGGAGTCACAGCTTGGATGTTTTTGCTAATTTTCATTGGAAATCATACACCATTAAGATATACAGGTAGTTGCCATCCTTCCATATCCCAGGACATTGGTTTGGTATCATCTTTTCATGTACCATACTTCTATGGCAGGGCAAAATGGTTTTAAGTGTCTTTACTACCTGTGTTAAAGGATGAACGCAACTCTTCCACAGAAATATGTAGTAAGATCTCTGGGTACTGACATTTTCCAGTGCCTCCAAATCACAATTTCTATGGGTTTCAGCTACATATTCTTTTCCTTACCGTTGCTTATGTGAAGCTGAACAGACTGCACTTGAATATTTAGGCCTCACCTTTTCTGAGAACTTCATTCATAATGATTATATGTTCTGCTTGACTGACAGTTTGTGGTAGGGCAATTCATTAAGGTTAATTGAATTCTGAAGGGAGCAAAAAATATATCTTTGGACATGAGTGTGAATTATTGAGAAATAGTGTAATGTACATGCTTATAATTTTCAGAGTTTATAAGAAAATGTATTGATTTTTAAAACAACAAAGGTAATTTCACATTTGAAATAACAGTTAAAAATCAGTGTGGGATTAAATATAGCATCTTTTTCTTCCTTGTTAGCAATCATGATTGTTTAATCAATAGCGAGCAGGAGAAGTGACACAAAAACCTGCATCTCTACAGAAGCAAACAGGATGTTGACATTTAAACAAATGCTTTAAACATACTACCCTTACTCTTCCAGTTTTAACATTAAAGGCTGGTGTGGGAGCTTTTCTTATTTCATCATTCATATCAATCTTGCATGCACAGCAAATTTAGGGTGATTCTTTTTTTTCGTTATTTTCTACATGAAGGAGGATCACAAACCTATCAAATCCTTTTCTTTCAAGATATTGATTGAAAGCTCTGTAACATTTGGGAATTGGGAGACATTTCCATTGATCTCAGCTGCTATGAGCATGGGTAATAGCCAGAATAACCCAAGACAAGCAACCTGCCAGGATTTCTTCATCCTAATGATTCATATATGAAGATTTTCAGCCACACTGTTGGTAGAATTTGTGTCTGCACTGATTTTTTGAGAAGGGAGAGAGTTTCATTGTACAAAAAGATGAAAATGTAGCTAGTAGAGATATGCCATTTAGCTTTCAGCTGCATGGTTTGGGCTCTGTTACTGCTGCAGCTCTGACAATGTGGTGGTCATCATGGGCTAGCTGTAAGGCAGTGTAGCTGGCTTCCCTGCTGGGTTTTGGTTGCTGCAGGGAGCTCAGCCATAGCATTGCCCACGGAAGCTGCTCTGTTTAGCTAAGGATGCTTCTGCAGAGGACAAGGAGCAGCAGGCATTTGAGTTTCTCTCTAGTGGTTCAAGTGCTTAGTAACAGGCAGCTGTGCGAAAGAGCCCTTATTCGTAGAGGTGTTTCACAGTCCTCTTGCTATTCCAGAATGAGTGCCTGTCTAGAAAGGAGGAGTTTTTTGTGACATAGTTGTCTCCCTCAGTGCCTAATTCCAAGCTACCCATAAAACTATTGATCTAACATACTGGCGAGGGCAAAACAGGCTCAGCTCTAGGTTATTTTACTTAATTTGTTGCCAATTAAGAGAAGCATCTAATGACCAATTTGGGTGTTGAAGAGAAAAAGAGAATGTAAACAATGAAGAACTGAAGCAAACACCAGTCCCCTCCCTCCTGCAAAAAAGAAAAGAGATGGGAGATGATCAAGTCAATTAGACCTTACAGGTTTTGTGTTTGAAGTTTGTATAACTGTAACACAAGACAAGGCTTACAATTAACATTTTAGCACTGCTTGAACAGCTTAAATTACCAGACTAGAGCAGACTGGACATGGATTTGTTTGGTAGATTCTATGTTTGCTGGTGTAAGACCTTTCTGCTTTTTCACTTCATGCAAACATGAATTCAGTAGTGGGTCACACTTGGGCTTCTTCATTCAGTACCCTGTTTCAGTACAATAAGAGAAGTTTGTATTTTTTACTTAGGATTTAAATTAAGGCTCCGATCCAGAATTCCAGAAACCAAAGATTCAAAGTGAATCAGTTTTAACTTGATGTCCCTTCCCCATTTAAATCCTGAGAGGATCAGTGGCATTCAATTCTTTCAGTATTTCTGGAGGAAGAAACTTCTTAAAAAGAGAAGTTCGGTAAAACAGAGTTTTGAATTTTGATCTTAGTATTAAACCATCCTCTCATACGCAGAAAAGCAATTTTACATGTAAAGCACACTGTCATAATCTTACCCTACTATTTATACATCCATGCCAACTGCTTGTCTCTCATTTCTATGTAAGATCCACTTGGGATGCAAAAAAGCTAGAGCAGAACAGGCATACACTAACATATGCTTTCAAAACAACAGCAGACTAATCACTTTTAACAGTTATTAGTATCTATAGGGCAAAATTACAAATTAAATGAAAAAACCCTAACATTTCTTAGTTGGCCAAATAAGGATACACTTGGTATTTTCTATGTCAAAAATATGACAATTAATAAAAATAGTAAGTCACTTACTAGTAAGTCTTCTAGCCTAATTTGATTTCACACTGGTAATTCAATACTGATTAATTCTATTCTTGATGGGTTCTATCTTTAATTGTGCAACTACTTCATGAACACACTTTTAGAACTGCAGTCCAATGAATACATCAGGTGTTGATATTTCTGCTATCATCCCCTTGTGAAAGCAGATTGATTATTCCAAAGTGAAATAGGGGGGGAGGGCACAAAATTTCACAAAAATTAGAGATTAACTATCTCTAGGTGCTTTCAGTTCATAAACACTATGTCTTAAAATGAACACTTCGCAGACCATTAACTGCTTTTGTGAAATGGATGGGCATTTTCAGTTTTCTGAAAAGCAAAAGAATCAAGTAACTGTTTCTCAAAGAAAAGAGAGAACATGCACTTACTGCACATGAAAAAAAGAGTAATATACAACTGAAGACCGAATAAAATGCTGACAGTGGCCAGTCAGCAGAAGACCCCAAAATAATTCTAGATTATTACTGGAAATGGGAACTCGGCTCCATGCTTCTTGTATAATTATTTTTAATTAATAGAAAGGCAGTAACACTAACTTATTTTTTTTAAAATACCATATGTGATTAAATGCTCTTCGAAATCAGCCAGCAGAGAGCAAGCAATGCCTTTATATAAATCTAATAACTAAATTCTGAATATACCCCCCTGCCAATGCCATATCCAAAATCAGCTGAAGCCCAACTATAAACACAGTTCAATTCTGCTTTCTAGACACCAGACGACTGATAGGAGTCATGCTGAAAACCCCTTGTTTAATTTCAGTGAGTAAGAGCTGAAGTCTGCCATTATCAGCCCCTCATATTTTACAATCAATCAAGATTCCTTTGAGAAACTCAATCACTCAGAATTCTTTCACAGACTATGAAAGCAAGCTGATGGGTGCTGTAACTTTTGCCTTTTAATGCTGAAGAAAATGAGTCTGCACAACAGACCTATTATTCTTCATCACTTCCTTTATTAATAATTTAATTTCTGCAACATACTGCAAGCTAGTTTGCTTAGCATTCCTTCTGTGCAAGCAGCATCTTCATGAGGGCAAGAAGAGGTAGGTATGGGGGATTACTAATCTGATTCTCAAAGCATTCATCAATCTCAGAGATTTTTTACAGATGAGTGTTCTAAAGGT